>AWOL01S0032865.1:0-12305 GCA_000715115.1 Nicotiana otophora
CCTAACTTCCTAACTTCCTGAAAATTTTGCCAGAGTTTCCTTTGTATTTAGGCCTATCCACCTTTCAGAGAGCCCCTAAAACACACCTTAGCAACATATATAGAATTAAATGACACAACAGAATGCAAAATAACACCAACCGAAGCCTCATGGGGGACATATAACTAGAAAAGAGTGTCTTTATATAAGCTGAACAAGTAATACAAAAAACAATTTATGGGGGACAACTTAATAGACCTATTACATGGCTATTCAAATAAATGAGGGTACTTCTTTTTCATTTCATTCTCGGCTTCCCAAGTAGCTTCTTCGACTTGCTGGTTTTGCCACAATACCTTTACGGATGCAATCTCTTTGTTTCTCAACTTTCAGCCCTATCTATCAAGAATAGCAACCGTAATTTCTTCATATGACAATTCTTCACTAACCTCGATGGTCTCAACCGGAATAATAACGGATGGATCTCCAACTACCTTCTTTGACATGGACACATGGAATACCGGTGTACTAATGACATCTCAGGTGGCAGTTCAAGCTTGTACGCCACCTGACCGATCCTTTGAATGATTTTATACGGTCCGGCATACCTCAGACTTAATTTCCCTTTCTTTCAAAACAGCATGATCCCCTTCATGGGAGATACCTTCAAGAACACCCAATCATCTTCTTTGAACTCTAAGTCTCTGTGATGAACATCCGAGTAGGATTTTTGACGACTCTGAGCAGTTTTCAGCCGCTCTTTTATAATCTTAACATTTTCCATAGCCTGATACACAAGGTTTGGTCCTATTAGATCAACTTCTCCAACCTCGAACCACCTAATCGGCGATCTACATCTTCTACCATACTAGGCCTCAAACGGTGCCATCTGAATACTGGCATGGAAGCTGTTGTTATAAGCAAATTCTATGAGCGGAAAATGATCATCCCAGCTACCCTTGAAGTCAAGCACACACGCACGCAACATGTCCTCAAGTGTCTGAATAGTCNACAATGCCACTGTGTTTTTACACGGAGTCCAATCTCGGCCCGACCGGCTAAGCTATCTCAAGTAAGACATATCGATATCCACAATATAAATCAATAATTCCAACAAAAATGCCACCATGTGTACAGCGTGGCATCCGATCTCGGCCCGATCGGCTAAGCCATCTCACTTGAGACATAACCTCTTTCAATTTTTCACTCAATTCACATTTCTTTCCAATCTTTCGTTACATGGCACAAACAACCTCATGTATTAAGTAGTTCTTGGCACTAGGGATCATTTTACAATTCGAGTCCTTCCCTTTTTATCCGTTCAAATAACATCATCATTCATGTCGATAAGTATCATCATATAAGGGATTACACATATAAGGGAAGGAACTTGGAAAATCATAATAACGTTCTCAAGTAGCATGATGACATGGTAAAAATGTAAAACAATTAAGGAACATGAATCTTCCAACCCAACAGACTAAGGCATACAATTCTAGTATGATCAAGTCGGAACTTACGCCAATTATTCGGACACCAGGAGTTCGAATTTGAGGAAGAAGAGAGTTAGGCATACATACCACAATTTCGCTTCTTTAGACTCTACAATTATCCTGAACCCTTAGCAACCTCAATCTATTTTAGCAATATACAAATTAAACCCAGAATTAGGAAAACATTCATGGTTCTAACTAACTTTTTCCCCACACTCTTTATCACACATGCATGCAAGATAAATCACCCTCATACCCATGAAGTATCACCCTAGTACCCTATTATAGCTATGTTGAAATTAAGAGCTGGGGTGATGAAGCCTTACCTTTTAGGATGAAACATTTGGTGCTCCACTTGAATATTTCCAAGCTTTGAGTGATGGTTGAAGATTAATTGATGAAAATTAGGCCCTCCCTCTAGAACCCTCTCTCTCTCACTCTAGAAATATTAGAAATGAGCTTCAAAATAGACTAAATGGGTGTTTTAACGGAATGGGGGTCGGGTATTAAATTAAGAAAAATGGTGCCCCAACATAGGTCTGCAGTCGCATATACGACCGCATAATGGTTATGCGGTGTGCAAAGTGACCACAGAAATGGCCCTCAGGGGCATAAACTTTCGGCTCAGGTATTCAACCAGTATGCGGTCCGCTTACTTATTCTGCAGTCGCATAATGCACCACAGAACTCCCTCCGCAGAAATCCAAGAGGAATTATGCGATCTATATACGGTCCGCATATCGATTATGCGGTCGCATAATCGACCGCAAAACTGACCTCAAATTGGCCAAACTTACTGCTTCTCTCTGCGGCCATTATGTGGTCCGCAGAGTGATTATGCGGCCGCATAATGGGCCGCAGAAATGCGTTCTTCTGCAAAATATTTTCCTCTCAGTCTGTAGGATACTGTTCAGTCCAAAAAGGTCCGAGCTTGCAGCGAAGAATTTCTACTATAGTAACACAGGAATCTACCTTAGCACCACGAAACCCCGAGTTTTTGGTTACAATTTTTACGGGTCCTTACATCCTCCCCCGCTTATGATCATTCATCCTCGAATGAGGATCAAGGTTCACTTAACACAGTTTCAGTTATGCCACATACCATTAGCCCCAAATTTTCCTAACTTCCTAACTTCCTGAAAATTTTGCCAGAGTTTCCTTTGTATTTAGGCCTATCCACCTTTCAGAGAGCCCCTAAAACACACCTTAGCAACATATATAGAATTAAATGACACAACAGAATGCAAAATAACACCAACCGAAGCCTCATGGGGGACATATAACTAGAAAAGAGTGTCTTTATATAAGCTGAACAAGTAATACAAAAAACAATTTATGGGGGACAACTTAATAGACCTATTACATGGCTATTCAAATAAATGAGGGTACTTCTTTTTCATTTCATTCTCGGCTTCCCAAGTAGCTTCTTCGACTTGCTGGTTTTGCCACAATACCTTTACGGATGCAATCTCTTTGTTTCTCAACTTTCAGCCCTATCTATCAAGAATAGCAACCGTAATTTCTTCATATGACAATTCTTCACTAACCTCGATGGTCTCAACCGGAATAATAACGGATGGATCTCCAACTACCTTCTTTGACATGGACACATGGAATACCGGTGTACTAATGACATCTCAGGTGGCAGTTCAAGCTTGTACGCCACCTGACCGATCCTTTGAATGATTTTATACGGTCCGGCATACCTCAGACTTAATTTCCCTTTCTTTCAAAACCGCATGATCCCCTTCATGGGAGATACCTTCAAGAACACCCAATCATCTTCTTTGAACTCTAAGTCTCTGTGATGAACATCCGAGTAGGATTTTTGACGACTCTGAGCAGTTTTCAGCCGCTCTTTTATAATCTTAACATTTTCCATAGCCTGATACACAAGGTTTGGTCCTATTAGATCAACTTCTCCAACCTCGAACCACCTAATCGGCGATCTACATCTTCTACCATACTAGGCCTCAAACGGTGCCATCTGAATACTGGCATGGAAGCTGTTGTTATAAGCAAATTCTATGAGCGGAAAATGATCATCCCAGCTACCCTTGAAGTCAAGCACACACGCACGCAACATGTCCTCAAGTGTCTGAATAGTCTACTCTGCTTGCCCGTCAGTCTTTGGATTGAAAGCCGTGCTTAGATTTACTTGCGTACCCAAACCTTACTGAAACTTCTTCAAGAAATTAGATGTGAATTGGGCCCCTCGATCTGAAATGATGGAAACTGGAGTGCCATGAAGCCTGACTATTTCCTTGGTATACAATTGAGCATATTGTTCCGCAGTGTCGGTGGATTTAACCGGCAAAAAGTGAGCTGATTTTGTGAGTCGATCCACGATCATCCAAATTGAGTCAAACATACACGGCGTGTGCGGTAACCCTACCACAAAATCCATGTTGATCATTTCCTATTTTGACATTGGAATTTCTATACTCTGAGCTAACCCACCAGGCCTTTGATGCTCGGCCTTCACTTGTTGACAGTTTGAACATTTTGCCACAAAGTCCGCCACACTCCTCTTCATATCACTCCACCAGTAAACTTCCTTGAGATCATGATACATTTGTGTAGAGCTTGGGTGCACAGAATATCTAGAGGTATGCGCTTCTGCCATGATTCTTTCCCGAAGACCATCTACGTTTAGAATACATAGTCGTCCTTGGTACCGTAATGTACCGTCATTCATGCCAAGAGAAAAAGCCGTAGTCTTATGTTTATGAATCCCTTCCTTCAAATGCAACAACATTGGATCATTGTATTGCTTCTCCTTGACCTCCGTCACAAGCGATGATTCCGCCCTATTCCGCACAATCATCCCCTCTTCACTAGAGTCCGTAAGACGAACTCCCAAACCGGCCAACTGGTGAACCTCCCGAGCCAAGGGTCTTTGACATGCCTCCAAGTGAGCCAAACTACCCATATATTTCCCACTAAGAGAATCCGCCACCACATTAGCTTTCCCCGAATGATACAAAATGTCGATGTCATAATCTTTGAGCAATTCAAGCAACCTTCTCTGCCTTAAGTTCAATTCCTTCTGCATGAAAATGTATTGAAGACTCTTGTGGTCCGTGAATACATCTACATGGACTCCATACAAATAATGACGCCAAAGTTTTAATGCAAAAACCACCGCCGCAAGCTCTAAATCATAGGTTGAATAGTTCTTTTCATGATTCTTAAGTTGCCTTGAAGCATATACCATGACCTTACCATGTTGCATTAATACACACCCAAGACCGATCCTGAAGCATCGCAATACACCATAAACCCCTAAGTACCCTCTGACAGGATCAATACTGGCGCCTAAGTCTATCTTGATTTCAATTCCTGAAAGCTCCTTTCACAAGCATCGGACCACTGGAACTTAACCACCTTCTACGTCAATTTAGTCAATGGAAAGGCAAGAGTGGAGAACCCCTCCACGAATCTCCTATAATACTCGGCCAAACCCAAAAAACTGCGAATCTCTATTGGAGTAGTAGATCTAGGCCAATCCTTAACCGCAGCAATCTTTTGAGGATCAACCTTAATTCCTTCTCCGGAGACGACATGACCTAGGAATGTAACAGATTCAAGCCAAAATTCACATTTCGATAACTTTCCATACAATTGGTGTTGATGAAGAGTCTGCAGAACTGCCTTGAGGTGGTCGGCATGATCCTCTCAACTTCGTGAATATACAAGGATGTCGTCAATGAATACTATCACAAAGAGTCAAGCAACGGCTTGAAGAATCGATTCATAAGGTCCATGAAAGCTGTCGGGGCATTTGTTAGCCCGAAAGACATTACAAAAAATTCAAAGTGCCCAGACCGGGTTCTGAAAGCTGTTTTCGGAATATCCTGCTCCCTTACCTTCAATTGATGGTACCCGGACCGCAAATCAATTTTGGAGAAGAACTTAGCACCTTGTAATTGGTCAAACAAATCATCTATTCTAGGCAATGGGTATTTGTTTTTGATTGTGAAATTGTTTAGTTGCCGGTAATCAATACACATCCGTAGCGATCCATCTTTCTTTCTGTCAAAGAGAACCGGTGCACCTCAAGGCGACACACTCGGTCGGATGTAACCTTTCTCTAGCAAATCCCTCAGTTGTTCCTTTACCTCTTTTAATTCTGCCGGCGCCATTCTATAAGGTGGTATGGATATAGACTGCGTGCCTAGTATCATATCAATACCAAAATCAATCTCCCTGTCTAGAGGTATTCCAGGGAGCTCATCCGGAAAGACATTGGGAAAATCATTCACAATTGGTACAAATTCAAGGGTAGGCACCTCAGCAGTGGTGTCCATCACTCAGACCAAATGATAAATATACCCCTTCCTGATCCTCTTTGTGGCCTTAAGGTAAGAAATAAGCCTACCTTTTGGCATAAAATTATTCCCCTCCCACTCAACAGTTGGCTTGTTAGGAAACTCAAGCCTCATAATTCTGGCCCGACAGTCAAGTTTGGCAAAACATGAATAGCGCCAATCCATTCCCAATTACATCAAAATCAATCATCCCTAGTTGAATAAGATCGGCCATGGTATCCCGACCACGCACCGTAATAACACAATCCCTATAAATTCGTGTGGCCACAATAGACTCGCCAACCTGAGTAGATACAGAGAACGGCTCATGAAGCTGTTCCGGTTGTATCCCGAAGCTCATAGCAACATAAGGAGTAACATAGGACAAAGAAGATCCGGGATCAATAAGGGCATACACATCATGAGATTTAACAGTCAATATACCTATGACGACATCTGGGGAAGCCTCCGCACTCTGTTGATCACTCATAGCATAGAATCGGCTGGGTCCTCCCGAACTCTGTGAACCACCCCTAGCTGTACCACGCCTGCGGGTGCTGAAGAGCCTCGAGCTGGAGGGTGTGCTGAAGATGTGGCAACTGTAGGACTGGATGACTGAGCTGTGCCCCTACCTGCACCCTAACGGGATGCACGACACTCCATCTAAATATGGCCTCTCATTCCGCATCCGTAACATAATGGCATGTGCAGGTAGAGGACTCCCAAATGTATCATCCCACACTTAGGGCATAGGGCCCTCTGTTGCTGCTGGAATCTCCCTCATGATCGGCCCTGATGGTGGGACCCCCTACTGCCCTGACCGGGCCTAAAACGACTTCCCTGCTGCTGACCGTGCCCTGATGGCGGGGCACTAGCTAAAGACTGAGCATAAGGCTGGGATGACCCTAATGATCCTCCCCGAAAAGCTGATCTCCCACCTTCGAATGAATCCCCAAGGTTGCCCGTTGATCGGGCCCTACTACTACTTTCCCGTTCCATCCTAAGCTTTAACTTTCGAGCCTCCGTAGCTTGGGTAAATGCCACCATCCTTCCATAGTTCATGTCAGAATTTAGAGCAGTTGTGGCAACCTCATTAATAACCAAAGTGCTAAGGCCCTGCATAAATCGATGCACTCTTGCCTCCATAGTCGGCATCATATGAACAGCATACTTCGACATGTGCACGAACTCCATGTGATACTCCTACACACTTCTACTACCTTGTTTAAGGGTCTCAAACTCCACAACATGGTCTGCCTTAGTCTCGGCAGGCAAGAAATGGTCTATGAAGGCATCCGCGAACTCACTCCATCTCGCCGGAGGGCTCCCCTCCTCACGGGAATCTTCCCACATCTCAAACCAGGAATATGCCACCCCTTCCAGACAATAAGAGGCCAACTCTACTCCCTCTACTTCAGTAGCACGCATAACTCGGAGAGTCTTATGCATCTCATTAATGAAATCATGAGGGTCTACCCTGGGATCAGTACCTGTGAACACTGGAGTGTCTAACTGAAGGAACCTGTTTACCCTGGAACCAGAAGAATCCTCTTGCGCGCTAAGTAAGGTTGGTGCAACATTTGACCTCTGGGCCTGAGAAGCTACTAACTGAGTCAGCACCTGAATAGCTCCCCTAAGATCCCCATCAGAAATACCGGGACCTGGAGCTGGGGCTAGAGATGGAACAGGTATATCAACGGGAGAGATTATTGTACCCTCCGCGGGTGTAGGAACTGGGGTAGTCTGTTATGGATTAGACGAATTAGGCAGTCTGATAGTAGGGGTATTACACTCGTCCGCATTATCAATTAAGGGATCAAAAACCACTCCTGATGTGGCATTGGCTTCTTGGCCAATTCTCGCTCTCTTCTTAGGTGCCATTTACTGAAAGTTAGAACAATGCACGAGTTAGGGGAAAACAAACTCATGTTCCTCTCTATCACATGATATAGAACAACAACGAAGGGTATCATTCTTAAATGTCCAAGTAGCCCCCTAATTATAGATGTGGTCGACAACACACCGATAAGAAGGGCTCTACTAGACATGGCTCCGAGACATCCTAGGACACTTTAAAACCTTAGGCTCTGATACCAAGTTTGTCACGCCCCAACCTTGGGGAGCGTGACCGGCGCTCAACCGAGTGAACCCGGTCGAGCAAGCCTACGACTCATTCATGATCCAAAACGGGATCACATCACCATTTGTAAAACAGGGGAGAGATCAGTTATATAAATATATAAACATTGCTAGTTCATTTTTCCTTATATACATTATGCCATAGTTGAGTTCCCAAAATATAACTCGATCCAACGACCACCCCAACATACATACATGACTTGCATAAATGTCTACGGAGCCTCTAAGAGTACAAAAGAGCAACATGACAATGCCGGCAACAAGGCCCCGGCTATACCTCAAAATACGAAAACTTATACAAAAAAAGGACTACATGAACCCTGGGAGAAATAGTGCTCACCAAGACTGCTGTGAGGAGAGAAAGAGAGCACCACTATCTACGATCGGCACTATGTGCGATGGAACCACCTACATCCACTCAAAGATGTAGCGCCCCCGGCAAAAGGGATGTTAGTACTGTCGAATAGTACTAGTATGTAAGGCAAACACCAATTTTAGTAGAATGAACAGTGAAACAAAGAGAAAGCAATCATAATAATCAATAAGTACTTTATAGAAATACAAAGAAACACCAAATAAGGATCACATAGTTTCCAATTCAATCTTTCCATCTCTTTAGATTAATAATCTTTAGTGCCTAAGACACAACTCACAATGCCACCATGTTTTTACACGGAGTCCGCTCTCGGCCCAACCAAGTAAGCCATCTCAAGTGAGACATATCCATATCCAAAATTTAAATCAATAATTCCAACACAAATGCCACCATGTGTACAGCATGGCATTCGATCTCGGCCCTATCGGCTAAGCCATCTCGCTTGAGACATAACCTCTTTCAATTGTTCACTCAATTCACATTTATTTCCCATCTTTCATTACATGGCACAAACAACCTCATTTATTAAGTAGTTCTTGGCACTTGGGAACATTTTACAATTCAAGTCCTTCCCTTTTTATCCATTCAAATAACATCATCATTCATGTCGATAAGTATCATTACATAAGGCATTACACATATAAAGGAAGGAACTTGGAAAATCATAATAATGATCTCAAGTAGCGTGATGACATGGTAAACATCTAAAACAATTAGGGAACATGAATCTTCCAACCCAACACACTAAGGCATACAATTCAAGTATGATCAAATCGGAACTTACACCAATTATTCGGACACCGGGAGTTCGATTCTAGGAAAAAGAGAGTTAGCCATACATACCTCAATTTCGCTTCTTTTGACTCTACAGATATCCGAAACCCTTAGCAACCTCAATCTATTTTAGCAACATACAAATTGAACCCATAGTTAGGAAAACGTTCATGGTTCTAGCTCACTTTTTCCCCACACTCTTTATCACACATGCATGTAAGATAAATCACCCTCATACCCATGAAGTATCAGCCTAGTACCCTATTATAGCTATGTTGAAATTAAGAGATGGGGTGATGAAGCCTTACCTTTTAGGATGAAGAATTTGGTGCTCTACTTGAATATTTCCAAGCTTTGAGTGATGGTTGAAGATTAATTGATGAAAATTAGGCCCTCCCTCTAGAACCCTCTCTCTCTCACTCTAGAAATATCAGAAATGAGTTTCAAAATAAACTAAATGGGTGCTTTAATGGAATAGGGGTCGGGTTTTAAATTAAGAAAAATGGTGTCCCGACGAAGGTCTGCAGTCGCATATGCGACCGCATAATGGTTATGCGGTCCGCAAAGTGACTGCAGAAATGGCCCTCAGGGGCCTAAACTTTCGGCTCTGGTATGCAACCAGTATATGGTCCGCATACTTATTCTGCGTTCACATAATGCACCGCAAAGCCCCCTTAGCAGAAATCCAAGAGGAAATATGCGACCGATATGTTGACCACATATCGATTATGCGGTCGCATAATCGACCGCAAATCTGACCTCAAATTGGCCAAACTTACTACTTCACTCTGCGGCCATTATACAGTCCGCAGAGTGATTATGCGGCTGCATAATGGGCCGCAGAAATGCGTTCTTCTGCAAAACATTTTCCTCTCAGTCCGTAGGGTACTGTTCAATCCAAAAAGGTCTGAACTGCGGCAAGCAAGATCGCCGCGAAGAATGTCTACTATAGTAACACATGAATCTACATCCTCATCCACTTAAGATCATTCGTCCTTGAATGAGGATCAAGGTTCACTTAACACAGTTTCAATTATGCCACATACCATTAGCCCCAAATTTGCCTAACTTCCTAACTTCATGAAAATTTTGCCAGAGTTTCCTTTGTATTTAGGCTTATCCACCTGTCAGAGAGCCCCCGAAATACACCTTAGCAACATATATAGAATTAAATGACACAACAAAATGCAAAATAACACCAACCGAAACCTCATGGGGGACATATAACTAGAACAGAGTTTCTTTATATAAGCCGAACAAGTAATACAAAAAATATTATAGGGGGGACAACTTTATAGATCTATTACATGGCTATTCAAACAAATGAGGGTACTTCTTTTTCATTTCATTCTCGGCTTACCATGTAGCTTCTTCGACTTGCTAGTTTCGCCATAATACCTTTACGGATGCAATCTCTTTGTTTTTCAACTTTCGGACATGTCTTTAAAATATAGCAACTGGAATTTCTTCATATGACAATTCTTCACTAACCTCGATGGTCTCAACCGGCACAATAGCGGACGGATCTCCAACTATCTTCTTCAACATGGACACATGGAATACCAGTTGTACTAATGAAATCTCAGGTGGTAGTTCAAGCTTGTATGCCACCTGACCTATCCTTTGAATGATTTTAAATAGCCCGACATACCTCAGACTTAATTTCCCTTTCTTTCCAAACAACATGATCCCCTTCATGGGAGATACCTTCAAGAACACCCAATGATCTTCTTTGAACTCTAAGTCTCTGCGATGAACATCCGAGTAGGATTTGTGACGACTCTGAGCAGTTTTCTACCGCTCTTTTATAATCTTAACCTTTTCCATAGCCTGATACATAAGGTCTGGTCCTATTAGTTCAGCTTCTCCAACCTCGAACCACCCAATCGTCGATCTACATCTTCTACCATACAAGGCCTCAAACGGTTCCATCTGAATACTGGCATGGAAGCTGTTGTTATAAGCAAATTCTATGAGCGACACATGATCGTCTCAGGTACCCTTGAAGTCAAGCACACACGCACGCAACATGTCCTCAAGCGTCTGAATAGTCTGCTTTGCTTGCCCGTCAGTCTTTGGATGGAAAGTCGTGTTAAGATTTACCTACGTACCCAAACCTTGCTGAAACTTCTTCCAGAATTTAGCTGTGAATTGGGCTCCTCGATCGGAATTGATGGAAACTGGAGTGCCATGAAGCCTAACTATTTCCTTGATATACAATTGAGCATATCGTTCCTCAATGTTGGTGGATTTAACCGGCAAAAAGTGAGCTGATTTTGTGAGTCGATCCACGATCACCCAAATTGAGTAAAACTTACGCGGAGTGCGCGGTAACCCTATCACAAAATCCATGTTGATCATTTCCCATTTCCGCATCGGAATTTTTCTATACTCTGAGCTAACCCATCGGGCCTTTGATGCTCGGCCTTTAGTTGTTGACAGTTTGAACATTTTACCACAAAGTCCGCCACACCCCTCTTCTTGTCATTCCACCAGTAAACTTCCTTGAGATCATGATACATTTTTGTAGGGCCTGGGTGCACGGAATATCTATAAGTATGTACTTCTGCCATGATTCTTTCCTGAAGACCATCTACGTTTGGAACACATAGTCGTCCTTGGTACCGTAATGTACCGTCATTCATGCCAAGAGAAAAAGCCATAGTCTTATGTTTATGAATCCCTTCCTTCAGCTGCACCAACACAGGATCACTGTATTTCTTCTCCTTGACCTCCGTCACAAGCGATGATTCTACCCTGTTCCGCATAATCACCCACCTTCACTAGAGTCCGTAAGACGAACTCCCAAACCAGCCAACTGGTGAACCTCCCGGGCTAAGGGCCTTTGACATGCCTCCAAGTGAGCCAAACTACCCATAGATTTCCGACTAAGAGCATCCGCCACCACATTAGCTTTCCCCAGATGATACAAAATGTCGATGTCATAATCTTTGAGCAATTCAAGCCACCTTCTCTACCTTAAGTTCAATTCCTTCTACTCGAAAATGTATTAAAGACTCTTGTGGTCCGTGAATACATCTACATGGACTCCATACAAATAATGACGCCAAATTTGTAATGCCAAAACCACCGCCGCAAGCTCTAAAGCATCAGTTGGATAGTTCTTTTCATGATTCTTAAGTTGCCTTGAAGCATATGCTATGACCTTACCATGTTGCATTAATACACACCCAAGACCGATCCTTGAAGCATCGCAATACACCACAAACCCCT
>AWOL01S0032871.1:20772-39644 GCA_000715115.1 Nicotiana otophora
GGGGGGGGGGGGGGGGGCTCATATGTTGTTGTCGTATGTGTTTATTCGTATTTTTATGCTTCTTTTGATACTTCCTTTGTTTGCTTACTTTTTTTTCTTTCTTTTCTTTGTTGCATGATTGCAGAAAGTTAGAGATGGTATTAGTTGACTTAATATTTAATTATGGTGGTGACTAGGTTTGCAAGCCACAAGTGCTATATCGAAAGAAAGTGCAGCACATTAAGAAAGGGTATGACCCAGACCTTCTCTCTTTTGTTGATTTAGTCAATGAGTTTACAGAAAGTTTGGAGTTTGTAGGGGTTCAAAAACTAATAGTTGAAGGTACTTCTGGTACATTTTATGATATTGAAGGGGATGAGGGGATTATACATTTGTTAAAGCTAATTTGTATTGAATATAAAGTAATCAACTTGTTTGTTGTTAATGAATGTGATCTCCATTGCATAGTATTTCCAATATTGTACACCATAATGTATTCAGTTGTGCTGTGGATGAGGTTGGCACTGATTGTAGCTTGAGTTATATAGGGTCTGACTCTAGTTCTAATTCTGATGGGTATGCTTCTGAAGAACTAAAATTGTTAAAATCACAAAAAAAAGGACATAACTGAACAACTTAGTGAGTACAAGGAGTTGCATAAGGGTATGACCTTTAAGGATACAGTAGAAACTAGAAAGTGTCTTAAGTTGTATTCTTTAGCCAATAAGAAATAACTTAACTTGGAGAAGAGTGACACGACTAAGGTTAGGTATACATGCACAAACACAAAAGACTGCCCTTTTGTTTGTTTAGTATCCAAGGAAGGGGGTGTTGGGGTTAAAATTAAGACCCTAAATCCAAACCATACTTATGGAATTTCATTTGATAATTCTACTATTGACTATCACACAATAGGTCAATACTTTAAGAGTGAGTTATAAGATGATCTAAACTATAAGGTAAGGGAGATGAGGGCTGACTTGAAGAGGATATTTGAGTTAAATATTAGTCATGGGATGTAACGACCTGACTGATCGTTTTAAGCTCTAATGTGTCATTCGACGGTTTAAGGTCTTGAGTAGCATCCCATCATGTATTATGACTTGTATGTATAGTCTAATTTGAATTTTGGAAAGTTCAGAGTTGATTCGGAAGGAAAATTCTCAATTCGAAAGTTTTAAGTTGAAAGAATTGACCATGGTTTGACTTTTGAGTAAACAACTTCGAAATCGAGATTTGAAGGTTCCAATAGGTTCGTATGATGATTTTGGACTTGGGCGTATGTTCGGGTTAAGTATCGGGTGGCCCAGAAGTATTTCGACGCTTATTGTGAAAAGTTGGCATTTTGAAGGTTTTAAAAATTTCTAAGTTGATACGAAGTTGACTTTGGAGTTATCAATGTCTGTTTGGGGTTTCGAGTCTTGAAATAGGTTCGTATCGTGATTTGTGATGCGCACGTAAAGTTTGACGTCATTCGGGGATGTTTAAGAGTAATTCGGTCGTATTCGACGAAGTTTGAACGTTTGAAAGTTGAAAGAAATGTTTTGACTGTCGATTCGTAGTTTTGATATTGTTTGACGTGATTTGAGGCTTCGACTAAGTTCGTATCGTGTTTTAGGACTTGTTGGTATGTTTGGATGGGATCACGTTGGCCTCGGGTGAGATTTAGATAAAAAAACAAATTGAAATTTAGAATTGATGGATGATGTTATTGCTGAAGTCTGGTGTCATAGCACTGATGGAAGGAGTGGGCGCAGGTGCGGTGGGTCATCACAGGTGAGAAATTTGTGGAGGAGACCTGGGAGCTCAGGTGGGAGGAATCTTCTGCACCTGCGAGGTCGCAGATGTGATGGAGAGATCGCATAAATGGAATTGGCCAAGATGGCCTGGGGGCGCAGAAGTGCTTGTTGCCCGCAGATGCGTGAGCGCATGTGCGCCATTTGGATCGCAGAAGCGGAGGCTGTTGGCTTAGGTTGGAATCGCACATGCGATGAATGTTCCGCAGGTGCAGAGCCGTAGAAGCGGTTTGTAATGACCCGGTTAGTCGTTTTGTGAATTAGAGCCCCGATCCCCTAATAGCTATTTTCCCCACGTTTGTTTCCGCTATTGGGACTTGCCAGAGTGATTGGTTATGGAATTCAGAGAGTTTTGGGACACTTAGTCCCTAGTTGTGAGTTTAAGCCTTAGAATTTAGACCGTAGTCGGAACTATGTGAAGACGGATCTGGAATGGAATTCCGCCAACTCCGTTAGATCCGTTGAGTGATTTTGGGGTTAGGAGCGCGTCCGGAATATGTTTTGGAGGCTTGTAGTATATTTAGGCTTGAATTGGCGAAAGTTAGTTTTCGACGATTTTGGCCGATAGTGGAAATTTTGATATCGAGCTCGGAATGGAATTCCGAAAGTGGTTGTAGGTTTGTAATGTCATTTGTGACATGTGTGCAAAATTTGAGGATATTCGGACTAGATTTGATGTGGTTCGGCGTCATTTGTAGAATTTGGAAAATTTTAAATTCTTAGGCTTGAATCCGTGCTTAATTCATGATTTTGGTATTGTTCGATGTGGGTTGAAGGCTCGACTAAGTTCGTATGGTGTTTTAGGATTGGTTAGTATGTTAGGTTGAGGTTCCGGGGGCCTCGGGTGTGTTTCGGATGCTTAACAGAATGAATTTGGACTTAGGAAAAATCTGGTGCTTTTGCTGGTTCTGCTGTAATCACACCTGCACAAGGCTGTCCGCAGGTGCTAGCCCGTAGGTGCGAGAAAATTGGCGCAGAAGCGGAGTTGGGTGGATTGGTCAGGGGTCGCAGGTGCGTGGGAAAAGGCCGCATCTGCGATGCCCGCAAATGCGCAAGCCTGTTCGCAAGTGCGCAAGTTACGCAGAAGCGGAAGGGATTTCTGCAGGCGCGCACGCGCAGGTGAGGCCCTTTCGTCGCAGGTGCGAAGGTAGAGGGGGCAAGTGAATTGCACAGATGCGCACTTTTTCCGCACAAGCGCACCTGCAGGTGCGAGCCCAGGTTCCGCAGGTGCGAAAATACCTGGGCAGTGGTTAAAACCAAAGGGCTTTGCGATTTTTGTCATTTTTGACTTTGCAAACACGGTTTAGGGCAATTCGTGAGAGCATTTTCGAGGCATTTCTTGAGGTAAGTTCCTTGTGCTTATTTTTGATCAATAATCTTGCTTTGCCATGTATTTTCCCACCTAGTTAGTATGTATTTAAGGTGGAAATTGGAAGTTGGAGGCTAGGGATTTGGAAGTTTGATTTGTGGATTTGGAGAACCATTTGGCGTCGGATTTTAGTAAATTTGATATGATTAGATTCGTAAGTGAATGGGTATTCAAAATTTATAATTTTTACCCGATTCCGAGATGTGGGCCCGGGGAGATATTTTGGGCGTTTTTCCTAATTTCACGCTTTAGCTTCGAATTAATTAGTTAAATTAGTTACTTGTAGTTATATTTACATTATGGAATTAATTTGAATAGATTCGGGCCATTTGGAGTCGGATACTCGTGGCAAGAACGTGATATCAAGTTGATTTGAGCGGTCGAGGTAAGTGGCTTGCCTAACCTTGTGTTGGGGACTTTCCCCTTAGGATGGTTTATATTAATTGATGTGTGGGTGCCGTGTACGTGAGATGACGAGTACGTACACAAGCTATTATTGCCAAAAATCCCGTTTTTCCTTATTAAATTGCACTAATACGTTTAATTGTTAAACTTAGACTAGAGAAGCATACTTACGTGTTTTAACTGCCTATTTGACATTCTGTGCGCCATGCTTAGTTAAGTCCCTACTTTCCTTATCTGTGTTCAATATAAACTGTATAACTCGATGCCATACCTGCCATTTTATCTCGCGTTGCATATTTAAATTGGGACTACCGACGTATTCCGGAAGAACCCCCTATCTTGCATATTTAAATTGGGACTACAGAAGTATTCCGGGAGATCCCCCTATCTTGTATATTTATTTTGGGACTACAGACGTATTCCGAGAGATCCCCCAGCGCTGCATATTTACTTTGGGACTATGGACGTATTCCAGGAGATCCCCCTGTACTGTATATTCATTCGGAACTACGGGACGGTATCCCAGGAGATTTCTCATTTGTGTCTACCTTGTTCTGAGACGAGAACCCCCTTAACTGTTATATTTTTGAGAATTTCTTTAACTGTGTTACCGTAAACTTTACTTATATCTTTTACTGTTTAATTTATTATATTTACTCCGGTAGGGCCTTGACTCGACCTCGTCACTACTCGATCGAGGTTAGGTTTGGCACTTACTGGGTAACATTGTGGTGTACTCATGCCCTTTCCTGCACATGTTTTCGTGTGCAGATCCTGGTGCGAGCTATCAGCCTCAGGGTTAGTGCGTGCTGCTGATTCTAGGAGACTTCAAGGTACTTCTGCATGCGTCCGCAGATCACTCGGAGTTCCCTTCTAATCCCTCGCCTAAAGACTTTTTTATTATCTTCAGACTTTGTATAGAGCTACATAGAATATAGCAGTTTGTGACTTAGTGATATTCCGGATCTTGGAAAATTATTTTATATATGCCGAGTGGTACTACTTTTGGCTACTCACAATATGCTGTTTATCTTTAAGATGTTGTGTTTTCTTTACATTTTTAGAAATATTAGGCTTACCTAGTCGTAAAGACTAGGTACCATCACGACACCTTACGTTATTTGTCTGCAAAAGCGAAAATCGCCTGGGAAGAATATATGTTAGCCAAATCCGATTTTGGCTCATTTCATCTCATTTCTCTCATTGGAGTCGAGCTTGGGGGTGATTTTTGTCACGACCCCAATTTTCCTCTATGACTAGGTAAGCCTAACAAATAATAACAACTGAACATGTATATGATTACAAGTTACTGAAAATGATTGAATAATAGATAAAACCTCCTGAAAACAGAATATCACAAACACACACCCCAAAACTGGTGGAACTGAGTCATAAGCTATATAGAATACAACTAAAGTACTACTACATCAATGTACGAAAAGAAAAACAACAGTAATGAAAATAAGGGAAGGTGACTCCGAGGCCTGCGGATGCCGAGCAGGCATACCTTGAAGTCTCCGGTAAAAATAGCTAGCAGGAAATCTCTATCGACCGGCACAAGCTGACGTACCTGAATTTGCACAAAAAGACGTGCATAAGCATAGTATGAGTACACCACAACAATACCAGTAAGTATCAAGCTTAACATCAGTAGAGTAGTGATGAGACCAGGTCAAAATACCTACTAGGATATGAAATAGACAGTATAAATATATAATATGGATAAGTAACGGAAATTGAAGAATAACTGATATGGAACAAGGTAATAGCAAGAACTAGTACTGGAAGTTAACAATAGAAATAACATAAAAGAAGCAACTAAAGTGATACAATGATCATGTACGGACTACAACTGCTAGAATAATAAAGAATGAAGCAACAAAAAATATTCCTTCCGCACCACTTTGCAACATAAAACAAAACAAAACGAGGTACCGCCTCGTGTATAGTGAAAACAAAATGAAGTACCGCCTCGTATTTATATTTCTCAATTTCAATCACAATCTTTCCTTATATCGTTGCGTGAGCCTTACATTTGAAAATAGGTTTTGAAAACAGTTTTCCCGAAATAGCTACGCGCACTTTAGTCCACCTTATGACGCCGCATGACTTCATGTATTTTCCCTACAAGCAATCACGCATATAAGTCCCACCTTATACCGCCGCACGCACATCAACCCAAGCCTTATACCACCGCATGTGTATCAATATCATATCACAATAGCAATTCGCACCTCAAGTGCCCATATATCACAACTTGCCAACAACAACAATATCAATGTTTCCTCAACAATAGCCCATGGCTCCAACACAACATATACGAGAAAAATCGACAACAACAGTGGATGAAAAATGCTCAACAAGATAAATGTTTCAACAATAACTAACATCGCCTCAACGTATTAACGACTTCCACAACTTCAACACCAAATAAATTGACAATAGGAGAAATGTATAACTACAATATTAGATAAGACTAACTTCACAGCAAAAGAGATAATATTCAACAATGAGTCTCAAATAATGGAAATCAATAAGTAAAGGGATAACATGAACAATTACTTCAATAGTGATAATTAACAATGAAGAAATAACATGTAACAATAAAGGAGACAACAAGTTCAACTAAAGCATGAGAGCAATTTAGCAAGTAGGATGTAGAATAAGTACTAAACAAGCCAACTAAGGCATTCAAGGATATCCTAACACAAATAAGGATAATTTGACTATGAGAGTTTAGAACATAATATGGCATTTCAATTAAAGCATGGAAATAGTCTAAGTAGCCTAAACCGATCAAATACTACGTACAACCAGTGTACCCACTTGTCACCTTGCGTACACGGATTTCACTTAGCACAATTGAATCAAACAATACTAATCCTAAGGGGTAATTCCCCCACATGAGGTTAGGCAAAACACTTACCTCAATTAGGCAAATTCAACACTCGAAAAATAGCGTTTCCCTTAAAATTCGCCTCCACACGGCTCAAATCTAACCAAAATCGACTCAATATCATCAAGCAATGCTAGGGAATTCAATTGCAATAGATAAAGTTAAGATTTTTACACTTTTTCCAAAAATCAATAAAAGTCAACCCGGGAATAGCCCGGTCAAAACTCGGGTCCAATGGTAGATTCCGTTTATCCATGACCCCACGAGTTCATATATGTGATTAGTTTCCAAATCAGAGCCTAAATTGGCTCTCAAAATGCAATTTCTTATTTTTTAAAAACTTGACAAAGTTTCATAAATTTCTACTTTGATTCACATGATTTTGGTGTTAAAATCTAAGATATGTTGATCAAATATGATTAAAAATAGATTAGAATCACTTACCCAAGGCTTGTAGGTGAAAATCCCCTCTTCAAATCGCCTCCTACCGAGTCTAGGGTTCAAAAATGAGAGAATGAACTCAAAAATTCCGTCTCCCAGCTATTTGATCAGTTGCAGATGTCGCAATTGCGACATGGGTTCGCAATTGCGAATAAAGCCTCACAATTGATTCGCAATTGCGACAGTGAAGGCTTGGGGGAACTCTTCGCAAATGCGAAGATGGGATCGCATTTGCGACCCCTATTGCCCTCGCAATTGTGACAATATCAATGCAATTGCGATCCTAGCCCATCCCAGAAGACTTCACAAATGTGAACACTGCGAACCCAGCAGACTTGGCATGCCTTCACAAATGCGAACCAAAATCTCGCAAATGCGAGATCAGAGGAATATAGAAAACACAAGCAAAATTTGATTTCTAACAATATTCCGCTAAGCGTCCGAAACTCACCCGAGCCCTCGGGGCTCCAAACCAAACATTCACACAAGTCAAAAAATATCATACGAACTCACTCGCACGATCAAAATATAAAAATAACATCTAAAACTACGAATTGAGCTCTAAAACGCAAGAATTTCAAAGAAATTTTCAAGAACTTCTAAAATTACAACTAAGCGTCCGATTCTTATCAAATCAACTCCGAAAAATGCCAAATTTTGCAAACAAGTTCTAAATGCCATAACGGACCTATTCCAAGTCCCAAAATCAAATTTCGAGCGTAATAATTAAAAACCTACGGTCAAACTTTTCAACTTAAAATTGCCAAATTTTGGCAAATCCATCACGGGCATACACCCAAGTCCGGAATCACGGTTCGAAGCTATCAAAGTCATAACAATACAGTTTTGGGGTCGTTTTCTCAAAAGTCAAAGTTTGCTCAACATTTTCTAATCTAAACTTCTAAGTCTAGAATTCAAGGGTCCAAATCAACCCGAAAGCTTCCCGAAACGAAACTAATCAACCCCGCAAGTCATAAAGATATAAACACACAAGTGTGAAGCAATAAAAGGGGTAACAAGGCGCAATTACACAAAACGACCTATCGGGTTGTTACAATTTTGGAGTGCCATTTTCATCATCTTTCATGTGGTAAGTGATTCCTACTCGTTGTGAGTTAAATACATGATTTATATATGGATTTAAACTTGATATTTCATAGAAATTGTGAGATTTGGAAGAAAACCTAGAATTTGGTATTTTTGGATATTTACCACGAAATTGGATATGGAATTAGGAATAAATTATATATTTGAGTTCGTAGTATCATGGGTAATGTTTATCTTTAAAACTTTTCGAAATCCGAGCACGTGGGCCCAAGGGTTGACTTTGTTGAGTTATCGAGCAGAGTTGGAAATTGTTATAAATTGGTTAATTATGAGCGTTAGAGTATATTTTTATTGGTTTGCGTGTTGTTTGACTAGTTGTGGATTGATGGAAAACGATTTGAGGTGTTAGAGAGGCGTTGGAACCTGTTATGGAACTTCGGAGCGAGGTAAGTCTCCTATCTAAACTTGTGAAGGGGAAACTACCCCTAGGTGGTGTCATTGTTATGTGCTACTAGTTGTGGGTGCTACGTATGCACTAGGTGACGAGAGTCCGTATGTAGATAAAACATGTTTATGTCCGGGTAGAATTAATATCTTATCATGTAATATTTGAATTATTTGAACTCTATTTGTTAGCTTAATTAATTGTATTTATAATTGAAATTGAGCTGGAAATATATTAGGCCGAGCCTTATTATCCTGAGTTGTTTGGCAAGATAATTAATGAACAGTAAAAAGTCATGTTTACTTTATGCTCCTGTATCTGTGTTGTATACACGTGACTTGTAAGTCATTAAGTTTCTTCCTTTCCTATGGATAGGGTTGAACGCCTCGACAGTATATTGAGATACATCTCTGGTTCGCGTCGGTCGACCCTCGGCAATGTACACATTACTCTGGATCGGGTCGTACGACCTCAGCATAATCATGCGTTATATCGCTAGTAGTCCAGATATTCACGAGATTTCCCTTCTACTGAGGCCTGACATTTTATATGGTATTCCTTGTCCATTTGAGATTGGCACTTGATATTTCTAATATGTTGAGATAGAATATGGGATTTGAGAGATTTATATCATTAAAGGAAACATTAGAAATTTTTATCTCATTACTAATGTTGTGCTTCATATCTGTTATAAGTTATCATATTGATTTATTGAATCACTAGTAAGTGTCGATGTCGACCCATCATCTCTACTTCTCTGGGTTTAGGCTAGATACTTACTAGGTACGCATCGATTTACGTACTCATGACGCTAATTCTTAAAAAGACAAGTCGGGTCGTTACATTCTCCCCCTCTTAAACATACGTTCGTCCTCGAACGTGCCAAGAATTATTCTGAGGACTTCAATTTACTGAGTGTATTTACTATACATATATATGCTGGTGATCCTATGTCATGCAATCGACATAAGTCCGACAACACCATCTCAGTTGAAGACTATTTCTTTTATCCACACTTATAAACTTTAAAACCAATTTTTCTTACACTCCAAATATTTTCAAAAGGTCCGATTTTCATATCAACACACGACATTAGTCACAACCGGCTGTAGCAACTCGTGCCTACACTTGCACACATCTTACGTTTGCCCATAACCACATCTCTGATCATAATAGCTGTTCATAATCAATTACAGCATCGTCAATTAACCTCATGTTGACAAAAATCTTGTTTCAAACCTTCACCTTACTGACAATGAGACACGAGGCATGAATACCTCATAATTATTTACCCGAACTAACGAGTCACATTTAACGCCACCTGGCACATACCTATGACACAAAAAATACAACACCAATATGGCTAGCTATGCACAAAGAACACATAAAAGAAATATCAGATAAGCCTAACAGGCATAACTCCCCATCTGTACTATAATGCAAATAAATTTCACAAAGGCGAATTTAAAACACATGAGTTTAACCATAAGGATCTCATCCTGATTCAACTTCCACCGCGGCACGTAGCAAGATTCAAATATATCAATTTACACTAAAAACACGAGGATCCCATCCTCAGCTCTGAATCACAAGTACTATGCACATCGTGCCAACTAAAATTTTTTCATTTCTTTTTTCTTCTTTTAATAAATTCCGTCAAACAAATTCACAACACATAATGAACCCCCATACCAGTAGGGCAATCAAATTCACAAATTTTAATCAAACTATCCCGAATTTACATCAAAACCCACGGTAGTGAGTAATAGAAAGTCACTTTTGGACTCATAGCGCTCAATAGTGTACGAAACAAAATGATAGACACAGGCTAACACTATCAAATCTCCCAACATGGATAAATACGAAAGTGGAGTACAAATTCACAAACTCACCATATAAGGGGCATGGAAGGAGATTTCACCTCGATAATCGGAATCGAATCAAAATAAGAATAGTGCTCCTCTATTATGAATTAAATTATACCTGTAACAACACCATCTGGTGTAACGGCCTCGGCCAATTCATAACAATTATATCAACGGGTCGGGCCTGCCCCTCTAGGGCGCCCTTTACCTGCCTGTCCTCTACTCCTAACTGGTTGCGCATGTGGAGTATTAACTAGAACGGGGCCTGTAGCCCGAGTGATCTGATAAAATCTGCCTCTCCCAAGTCTAGGACAATTTCTCATAATGTGCCTTGTATCATCACACTCATAACAACCCTTCTATGGGCGCGGATGCTCATACTGAGTCTGTGTCAAATAACTGGAATAACCACTATAAGAACCCTGTGTTGGTAGTGCACTAAAGGTATTAACTGGAGCACTACGAGTACTCTGAATTGCTGACTGGGCTGACCGACTGCCCGAGCCGTCGCCATAATGAGTGCTAGATATAGAGTAGAATCTACTGAATCCTCCAGAATTTCAAGACCTCTTGGCCTCCTTAGACCCTCTTTACTCATTCCTAACACGTTCTAACATTCTGGCAATCTCTACTACTTGCTGAAATGGAGTATCAGATTGCAATTCTCGATCCATGCATATTTTAAGATCATAATCGAGCCCCTTAATGAATTTGCGGACTCGCTCTCTGACTGTAGGAACCAAAACAAGTGCATGACGGGCTAACTCACTGAACCTAATAGCATATTCTGACACCGCCATGGTGCCATAATGCAACCATCCAAACTTTGTGCGCCACACATCCTGGAGAGTCTGGGGAACAAACTCTTTCAAAAACATCTCTCAAAATTGAGCCCAAGTTGGTCGTGTTGCATCCGCTGGTCTACCCTCTCCATAAACTTGCCACCATTGATACGCTGCTACTGACATGTGCTCTAGCTACGACACATGCCTTTCCTCAGCCCCGGCCTCTTGCGGCCCTAGCATAATGCACGGGTGTCTGCTCAGCTGACCTGGCAACACATGTCCTCACTATCTGTGAGAGAATAGAGATACAAAGGCTCAAACTCCAAAATCAACAAATTCTGCATGACATGAATGAAAGAAGTGGAAGTTTTCCTACACGTTCTGTAGCCTCTCGAATATAAGTACAGACGTCTCTGTACCGATCTGCAAGACTCTACTAGACTCGTTCGTGACTCGTAGAACCTATGAACCTAGAGCTCTGATTCCAACTTGTCACGACCTAAAATCCCACCACAGGAGTCGTGATGGCACTTAGTCTCTAAGACTAGGTAAGCCAATTACAATTATATTTCGAGCTATTTTTTAAAATATATAATTTAATACAAGTGTCAAAGCCAACAACGAAAATAATTATAACAACCTCCCAAGACTGGTAATACTGAGTCACGAGCTCTAACTGAATACATGCAATAATCTCAAGGATCGAATATACAATACTGTTCGAATAAGAGTTGACAATACAATAAAATGGAAAGACTCCAAGGGACTGCGATGACCAAGCAACTCTACCTTGAATCCTTGCGATCACACTCTAACTCTGCCCGAGTCTGATATTTCCAATACCCGACTCTACACAAAATATGCAAAAGTGTAGTATGAGTACACAACGATCGGTACCAGTAAGTATCAAGACTAACCTCGATGGAGTAGTGACGAGGTGCAGTCAAGACACTCACTAGTCAAATAACCTGTGCAATATAGCAGTATACAATAGTACTGGAAAATAACTAGCAATGATAGCAATAAAAATCAACTAGTGATATAAACAACAAGGCAACAAGAACACCATAATTATTGCTCACGAATAAGGAACACAAGTACAACCAATTAATCAAGTCCTTCAAATATAAATCTTTGATATATAATTCTTTTGAATAAATACCTTTCGAATATACTTCTTTCAAATAAATATCTTTCGAATATAATTCTTTCAAATAAAAGTCACCCTGTGACACCTCATTTCATAATCATAAAATACGGGTCTCAGCCCACTTTCATATTTCCACGGCACCTCGTGCCCGTATTTCTATCACAACCGTATGGACAACTCATGTGCCAAAATATCAATATATAAGATCCGCACAGACAACTCACGTGCCAATAATAAAATCATCATTTACTCACGACAACGCGTGCCCACATCTCATTGTACAACTGCACGGACAACTCACGTACCAATATCGTAATCATTATATACCCACGACACCTCGTGCCTACATTTCATATCATAACCGTACGGACAACTCACGTGCCAATAACATATTTTGCCCGGTAATAGCCACATGCTCACAATTTTAACATATATCAAACTATTATCAAATTTACTGAATTAACAAAACAAGTTGCACAAGATATAAAAGTAATCACAAGGAAATCACAATATCACGTGAAAATCACCAGCACAATAACCCCACACCATCACATAACATCCCTGACAATAGCCACCCTTATCTCTCCTATAGCCACCCTTATCACTCCTATTGTCACGACCCAAAATCTACTTGTCGTGATGTCACCTAACTCAACTCGCTAGGTAAGTCAATTAATGATTATCCATTTTCAATTAACTTAATAAAAAATTTAAACAAATGAATTTCTGAATCTTATACATCTCCAAGGACTGGTAGTACGAATCATGAGCTTCTAAGAATAGAATTTACAAAGCTGAGATGAAGTAAATACATCTTATGTTTGAAAAGTACATAAACAGAGTTTTTATAAATCTAAAGCTACCATGAACAAGAGGCAACTACAACAGAAACGTAGGTGCATCTTCAATTCCGGCATCGTCGAGCACAACAACAACAACAGCCAACATCTGCACACAATGTACAGAAGTGTAGTATCAGTACAACCGACCCCATGTACTGAGTAAGTATCTTGTCTAACCTCGTCGAAGTAGTGACGAGGCTTTGGTAAAAAGATGCTCACTGATAAAACCCGTAATATAAACTAACAATAGAACTATACTATAGTACAACAGAATAGAGCACACGAAACGAATATACAAAGCAATAGCGGAGTACTAGAAGAAAACACAATTCAACAGGTATTAATATCTCACCCAATCATTTCCTTAGAGCGAAAGCCAATAAATCACAACAGTCACCTCAAAACTTTCATAATGTGAGAAATATATTAAAGACATCAAATCCAACGGCACGACAACACCCTTCATGCATTTATCTCATCCTCACCAATTATGCGTAAAACAGTACCAACCAATATGATAGAAATGCCGATAATAGAAATAATAGTGTAGGAAATATGCAATTAGCTATGGAGAACGAGAATGTACATGAGAACATCAGTAACAAACTGAACAGAAAACATAGAGGTAATAACAACGATTAGGAAAAAGGGATGTAACTTCGACTAACTAGCAAGGTGAAGGCATAAAAATAGATATGGCAAATAAGGAAGCGAACACATGATCTTTATAAATTAGCAAGTAGGTACATGAACGACTAGTATGGAAGAAGACCTATACTTAAGTGCAACAAAATAGATAACATGGATGTAATCATAACAGCAGGAAGTAAGCATGATATTGGCAAATTTAAGTAAATAGATGGCATGGTAACATGACAACAAAGGTGATAGAGGATAAGACAGAACAATAACAACATATCACATAAGAACCATGAACACGATAACACCAACTCCAGGTAAAGACATAAAAACATCTGCAAGAAAGAGATATCACAACATAATGCATGTCTCTCATCCTCACTTGCACGGAAACACCCTTCGTGCCATGAACTCACCATAACATGAAAGCCTAATAATATCAATACAATGGCATGACATCACCCTTCATGATTTTACTCACATAACATGGCACTGCATCACCCTCCGTGCTTTTACTCACAATGATATGGCACGACATCACCCTTCATGATTTTACTCTCAATAATATGGCACGGCATCACCCTTCGTGCTTTTACTCTCAATAATATGGCACGGCATCACCCTTCGTGCTTTTACTCTCAATAATATGACACGACATCACCCTCCGTGCTTTACACTCTCCCTCACATGATAATTCATAAATAAAGGCACAACATCACCCTTCGTGCTTTACACTCTTCCTTACCAAGCATATGTATATCAATGACAAATAAGGCAGGAAGCATAAATAACGTCAAAGGGAGTGTTTAAACGAATATTTCAAATGAATTACAACTTTCCAAGCCAACAATC
The DNA here is from genome assembly GCA_000715115.1 of Nicotiana otophora. Lineage (NCBI taxonomy): Eukaryota > Viridiplantae > Streptophyta > Magnoliopsida > Solanales > Solanaceae > Nicotiana > Nicotiana otophora. Next base: position 35,284 of record AWOL01S0032871.1, read on the forward strand.
GTTCAATAAACCCACAAAAACCTTTTTATTCAAGTATTCCAACAAATTTCACAAATGATCTACAATACAAGTATAGAATCTAGTATCTCAAGAATATCGGCCGTAGCAATGTATTAATAATTATGCATATTGATGACCGAATTAAACACACCAATAAATTCTCAAAATTTCCATCAAATTTGATCAAGTTATAATAAGCTAAGTCTTAGTTTCTAACATTTAATACTATGTTCTTAGTATCTAGGAGCCAAGTAAGGCATGAAGTAGGAGATCACGAAATTCTACAACCATAAATGTAACATAGTCCACCCCCCGAGCATGATCAACCCTGGTACATACATATACGCTCTTCACCTCATATATGTATCACCCCCACATGTGGCAAACAATGACAAATAGGAGGAAAAATTCCGTCAACAAACTTAGGCAAAACACTTACCTCAATTCGGCTAATTTAATACTCAATTTAGCTTTTCCTTTACCAATTCACCTCTGCTCGGCTCAATCTAGTCAAAGACGACTCAAACACACCACACAATGCAAGGGAAAACAACTTCAATTAATAAAGGTGTGATTTTTATTCAAATTCTAAAAAGTCTATAAAAGTCAACTCCCCGAGCCCACACCTCGAAACCCGATAAAATTTATAAAACCCAAATACCCATTCCGGTACGAATTCAACCATACTAAAATTATCAAGTTCCGATACCAATTTGTCCTTCAAATCATCATTTTGCATTTTTGAAAGATTTTCCAATTTTCCCCAATTTTTCCTTTAGATTCTCATGAATTTAATGTTAAATCATATATATAATCATGAAATGTAGTTGGGAATGATTAAAGGTACTTACCAAATGATTTGGTATGAAAATCCCTTCACAAAGTCGCCTCCTCTCGGACCTAGGGTTCAAAATATACCCAAATGAAGCTAAGTCTCGGAATTCTCAGCACTTAATAGGTTGCAGATGTCGCATTTGCGACAGGGGGTTCGTAATGCGACCCTCGCAAATGCGAACAATGTATCGCAAATGCGAACTGGAGGGCCTCCTGCTTTGGTCGCAATTGCGACCCTATACTTCGCAAATGCGAAGGCAGAAATTTTGCAAATGCGGTAGAGTTCTTCACAAATGCGAACTCTCCCCAGCAACCCAGACTTCGCAAATGCGATGGCTGCTTCGCAATTGCGGCTGTCGCATTTGCGACCAATACATCGCAAATGCGATGATATTAGTACCAGCAATCAAAATTTATGAAGAGTCAATCCGAAACTAATCTGAAACTCACCCGAGCCCTCGGGGATCCAAATCAATCATGCACCCAGGTCTAGAAATACAACGCGAACTTGCTCGCACGCTCAAATCATCAAAATAACTTCTAAAACAACGAATCGAACGCCAAAACGCATGAAGATCAATTAAACTTCAAGAACTTCTAGAATTGCAACCGAGCGTCCGAACCATATCAAATCAACTCCGAATGGCGCTACATTTTGCAAACAATTTCCATTTGACGAAACGAACCTACTCGAAGCTTCAAATCACACATAACAACCTCGAAACGATGAATCATACCTCAATTTAAAATCAATGAACTTTGAAACTTCAACTTCTACAACCGATGTCGAAACCCCTCAAATCACCTCTGGTTGACCTCAAATTTTGCACACAAGTCATATTTGCCATTACAGACCTATTCTAACTTTCAGAATCGGAATCTGACCCCGATATCAAAAAGTCCACTCCTAGTTAAACTTCCCAAAAAATCCAACTTTCGCCAATTCAAGACTAATTCGACTACGGACCTTCGAATTACAACCGGACGCGTTTTTAAGTCCAAAATCACCCAACGGAGCTAACGGAACTGGCAGAACTCCATTCCGAGGTCAAATGCTAAAAAGTCAAACTTGGTCAACTCTTCCAACTTAGAGCTTAAATTTTAAAGTTCATTTTTCTAAATCGATTCTAGATAACTTGAAAACCAACACCGACGGTTTACGCAAGTCATAATATAACATGCGGAGATACTCGAGCCCTCAAAACATCGAGAGAAGTGCATATCGTCAAAATGACCAGTCGGGTCATTACACCTATAATAGCCTCCCTTATCCCTCCACCTAGACAGTATCAATAGCCACCCTTATCGCTCCTATAATAGCCTCCCTTATCCCTACGCCTTGACAATATCAATAACCACCCTAATTGCTCATATAGCCACCCTTATCACTCCTATAATAGCCCCAATTATCGCTCTGTTTAATAGCCTCCCTGACAATATCCCAACACACATAACAATAGTTAAATGCCACCCTTATGCCCCCTATAATATCAACAGTGGGATGCCACCCTTATACGCTGTATAACAGTAACCCAAATCACACAATAATTCACATAGAATATTATCACAATAACACAACATAATCAACTCGATTTTACAAATTGCCCGTAGGCCACAACCTTTCCAAAGATACAACGAAATCAATTAAATTCACAATAGATAGCCCGCGGCTCAACACAATGTATATAAAATCTTAAAAACAACAACAAGGATGGAAAATTAACTCAGCATAGGACAACGCCTTCTTTAATCCAAATTTTTGATAAATATAGTAATGCCTCTTTTTAAACTTATTTAATTAGTTATTTGCAGTTGAATAATTCATAATGAAATTATCTCTAGGAAATGTCAACTCAATAAAAATACGGAATTCACATAAAAATTAAAGTGACAATCACACCAAATTATCATATAAAAATAAATTCGACAAACAAGAAATGAGGCATGACAAATAAAGGATTCAATAAGTGTCAACAATTTCCAATTGAATATATAAAAATTCCTAAGCCTTTAAACCAATAAAATGTGCACATATAATCCCGAGTACGTACTCGTCACCTCGCATACACGGCTTTCACATTTCACAAAAATGGCACATACGAGTCAATGCCTAAGGGATATTTCCCCTATTCAAGGTTAGGCAAGATACTTACATTTTTAAAGTTAGGCCGATATTCTAAAATAGCCTTCTTGTGTGAAATGACCTCCGGATGGCTCAAATCTAGCAAAATTAATTGCATAACTTTATTAAAATTCATCGAAAACAATTCTGGATAATATAACGTCGACTTAAAATTTCACATTAAAAAGTCAACCTAAAAGTCAACGCAGGTCCCGCCTCTCGAAACCCAATAGAATTTTCACGAAATCCGAACACTCATTCCGATACGAGTTCAACCATACCAATTTTATCAAATTCCGATAACGAATCAACCTCCAAATCCTCAATTTAAAGTATAAAAAATTTCTACCATTTTCAACCCAATTCACTAATTTCATGATAAAAACAACAATAGATTCATGTATTTAAACCAAAATCAAGTTAGAAATTCTTACCCCAATGTTTTTCTTGAAAAACTCTTGAAAAATCGCCTCACCCGAGCTTTCTTCGTTCGAAAATGGAAGAATGAGACGAAGTCTCATTATTTGACTTTATTTTGCTGCCCAGGGGTTTGTTCTTCGCATTCGCGACCCTCCCCTCGCGTTCATGATGGACAAATTCCTCAACAACTATTTCCAAACTCTTCCCAGACAGCCTCTAGTATAATAGTTATACCTTTTTGCATAAAATTTCAAATGACAAATGGTTTGACTTTCTGAAAACTAAACATCAAGGGCTACAACTTTCATGTTTTGATAATCTCCCAATTGCGAGATATACGCTTCCAACGTCAGCCCTATGCAGCACAAATTTCTTTTTTGCGATTTTCAAACTCTTCCCAGACAGCCTGTAGTGTAGTGTATTAACCTGCCACGACCCAAAATCTCACCCGTCATGATGACGCCTATCTCAATACTAGGCAAGCCGAAAATCTCAATAAACCACAATTTCTCTTAAGTTTGAAAATATAATATTTCAATAAAATCCACAAATCTTACAATTACTGATACAACCACTCCCAAAACCTGGTGTCACTGAGTACATGAGCATCTAATATGACTACAAGTCCTAAAAAATATGGTCTATAATAGTCTGAGACCAAACACAGTAAACAAAGAGATAGAGAAGGAGAGACAAGGCCTGCGGAGCACGGCAACTACCTCAAATCTCCTGAAAATCAACCACGCGAAAGGATCAACACCCGCTATGTCCGGGAACACCTGGATCTGCACACGGAGTGCAGGGTGTAGTATGAGTACAACCAACTCAGCAAGTAACAATAAAAAATAAGGAACTGAAGATAGTAACGAGCTACACAGTTATGGTTCATTTCCAGTAATTCCAGCAAAGAATAGACATGCTATCAAATCTCGCAGTTTAATGTCAAATCAATTTTTATACAGTTCCTGTTCATGTAATCCGTATA
>AWOL01S0032871.1:39791-83225 GCA_000715115.1 Nicotiana otophora
AGATAGCAACTAAGTGCAACAACAAATAAAAATCAAGTACAATCTCTTAGGACAACAATCACTCACTGGGCTCCCAGCCCTCATCACTCCCTGGGCTCCCAGCCCTCATCATTCACTCTCAATGGGTACCCGCGCTCACTGGGGGTGTACAGACTCCGGAGGGGCTCCTACAGCCCAAGTGCTATAAACTGCACGGACAACTCACGTGCCATAATATAAATATTTAGATCTGCACGGCCAACTCACGTGCTATAGTATAATATAAGGATCCGCACGGCCAACTCACGTGCTATAGTATAATATAAGGATCCGCACGGCCAACTCACGTGCTGCACAGACAACTCACGTGCTATAGTATTAATATCTCACAATCAGGCCCTCGGCCTCACTGAGTCATAAATCTCTCCAGTTTCTCGGGCTCTTAATAATCATGAAATCATCCCAAACAATAATGATATGATGTATCAATAATAATAACAGAGACTAAGATAAAATGTGCAAGTAAAAGTTGAGACTGAGTACATATAGCATTTAGCAGGCAATTCAACAAGTATGCGACCTCTGTGGGTCCCAACAGTACTATCACATAGCCTAAGCATAATTTCTAACATGATTTACAGTCAAATTTTATCAACACATAGCGAGCATATAGCTAACAACAAANATGAGTACAACCAACTCAGCAAGTAACAATAAAAAATAAGGAACTGAAGATAGTAACGAGCTACACAGTTATGGTTCATTTCCAGTAATTCCAGCAAAGAATAGACATGCTATCAAATCTCGCAGTTTAATGTCAAATCAATTTTTATACAGTTCCTGTTCATGTAATCCGTATATCAACAATCTTTCAGAGATTTCACAACAATAACAGATAGCAACTAAGTGCAACAACAAATAAAAATCAAGTACAATCTCTTAGGACAACAATCACTCACTGGGCTCCCAGCCCTCATCACTCCCTGGGCTCCCAGCCCTCATCATTCACTCTCAATGGGTACCCGCGCTCACTGGGGGTGTACAGACTCCGGAGGGGCTCCTACAGCCCAAGTGCTATAAACTGCACGGACAACTCACGTGCCATAATATAAATATTTAGATCTGCACGGCCAACTCACGTGCTATAGTATAATATAAGGATCCGCACGGCCAACTCACGTGCTGCACAGACAACTCACGTGCTATAGTATTAATATCTCACAATCAGGCCCTCGGCCTCACTGAGTCATAAATCTCTCCAGTTTCTCGGGCTCTTAATAATCATGAAATCATCCCAAACAATAATGATATGATGTATCAATAATAATAACAGAGACTAAGATAAAATGTGCAAGTAAAAGTTGAGACTGAGTACATATAGCATTTAGCAGGCAATTCAACAAGTATGCGACCTCTGTGGGTCCCAACAGTACTATCACATAGCCTAAGCATAATTTCTAACATGATTTACAGTCAAATTTTATCAACACATAGAGAGCATATAGCTAACAACAAATTATTCAACTTTACAGTTTCCCGGGACGGACCAAGTCACAATCCCATCGGTGAACGCCCACACGCCCGTCATCTAGCATGTGCGTCACCTCCAAAATAATCACATGATACCTAAATCCGGGGTTTAATACCCTCAGAACCAGATTTAAAACTGTTACTTACCTCAGAGCGTGAAATTCTTTACTCTGCTATGCCTTTGCCTCGCAAATCGGCTTCCGAATGCCTCGAATCTAGTCACAAATAATTCGTTTCAGACAATAAAATTTATTTAAATTAATTCCATAAGAAAATACTAATTTTTCATAAAAATCTAAAATTTAGCTAAAAATCACCCGTGGGGCCCACGTCTCGGAACCCGACAAAAGTTACAAAATTCAAAAGTCTATTCAACCACGAGTCTAATAATATAAATTTTACCAAAATCCGACCTCAACTTGACCCCCAAAGCTTCAAATCTTATTTTCAAATCCCTAAGTTCCAACCCCCGATTTACACCTCAAAAACATGTAATCTAGTCGGATTATTCGATGATAATTCAATATTATGGAGTAGAAATGATCACAAGGGAGTTAGCTCAAGTTTTCCCATGAAAACCTTGCTAAACATCGCTCAATCCCGAGCTTGAAATGCCCAAAAATGGTAAAAGCTCGGAACCCCTCTGTTTTTGTACTGTCCAGGGATTTTCGCATCTGCGGCAACTTGGCCGCTTCTGCGCCAACCGCATGTGCGGAAAAAGTCCCGCATCTGCACCTTTGCCCGCATCTACGTTCCTGTTTGCACTCATGCGCAAGCCGCTTTTGCGCGCATCCCTCCGCATCTGCACTCACGTAGGTGCGGAATTTCCCTCGCACCTGCGACCACTACCCCATAGTCCATTTGCGCATCTGCGCTTGCCAGGCTCACTTCTGCGAGCTCGCACCTGCGATAGAATTTCCGCAGGTGCGATTGCAACAGAGGGTAGAAACTTCAGCTATTTCTTCTAAGTCCGAATTTGATCCATTAACCATCCGAAACTCACCCGAGGCCCCCGGGACCTCAACTAAATATACCAACAAGTCCTAAAACATCATACAAAGTTAGTCGAGCCTTCAAATCACATCCAACAACACTAAAACACGAATCACACATAGATTCAAGCCTAATGAACTTTAAAATTTCTAATTTCTACAAATGACTTCGGGACCTATCAAATCACGTCCGATTGACCAAAAATTTTGCACAGAAGTCATAAATGACATAACAGAGGTACTCAAATTTTCAGAATCGGATTTCCACCCCGATATCAAAAAGTCAACCCCCCGGTCAAACTTCCCAAAAATTTATTTTTCGGCATTTCAAGCCTAATTTCACAACGGAGCTCCAAATAATATTCCGGACACTCTCCTAAGCCCAAAATAACCATATGGAGCTATTGGGATCATCAAAATTCAAATCTGAGGTCGTTTATACATAGGTCCATATCCGATCCATTTTTCTAACTTAAATTTCCAATTATGAGACTAACTGTCTCATTTCATTCCGAATTTCTTATGGACCCAAACCACCTAACCCGGTAAGTTATAAAATAACTATGTAGCATAAATTGAGCAGTAAATGGGAAAATGGGGTTATAACACTCAAAACGACCGGTCGGGTCGTTATATTCTCCCCCTCTTAAACAAATGTTCGTCCTCGAGCGGGTTTAGAACAATACCTGGAGTCTCAAATAAGTGTGGATATTTGCTCTGCATCACCTGCTCAATCTCCCAAGTAGCTTCTCCGACTGGTGGCCTCTCCACTGCACCTTCACCGAAGCTATGTTCTTTGATCTCAGCTATCGAACCTGCCGGTCTAAAATAGCCACCGGCTCTAAATCATAAGTCAAATTACCATCCAGCTGTACTGTACTGAAATCCAGAATGTGAGACGGATCCCCGACATACTTTCGGAGCATGGATACATGGAACACTGGATGAACACCTGATAGACTAGGTGGCAAAGCAAGTTCACAAGCCACCTCCCCAATTTTCTTAAGTATCTCAAAAGGCCCAATATACCAAGGGCTCAACTTGCCCTTTTTTCCGAACCTCAACACACCCTTCATGGGTGAATCTTAAGCAAAACCTTCTCCCCATCCATGTGAACAACATCACGAACCTTCCTGCCGGCATAACTCTTCTGTCTAGACTGTGTCGTGTGAAGCCGTTCCTGAATTACTTTGACCTTCTGTAAGGCATCCAGAACCAAGTCAGTACCCAATAGTCTAACCTCACCAGGATCATACCAACCCATCGGAAACCAACACTGTCTCCCATATAAAGCTTCATATGGAGCCATATAAATGCTTGACTGGTATCTTTTATTGTAAGCAAACTCTGCGAGTGGCAGAAATTGATCCCAAGAACCCCCAAAATCAATGACACAAGTGCGTAGCAGATCCTCCAATATCTGAATAGTGCGCTAGGACTATCCGTCCGTATGAGGGTGAAATGTTGTACTCAACTGAACCCGTGTGGCCAATTCTCACTGCACTGCCCTCCAAAGCTATGAGGTAAACTGCGTACCCCAATCTGAAATAATGGACACCGGCACACCGTGTAGGCGAACAATCTCGCGAATATAAATCCCAGCCAACCGCTCCAAAAAATAATTAGTACCGACTGGAATAAAATGCGTAGATTTGGTCAACCGATCTACTATCACCCAAACAGCATCAAACTTTCTCAAAGTCCGTGAGAGTCCAACTACGAAGTCCATGGTAATACGCTCACACTTCCACTCCGGAATTTCAAGTCTCTGTAGCAATCTGCCCAGTCTCTAATGCTCGTACTTTACCTGTTGACAATTTAAACACCGAGATACAAACCCAACTATATCTTTCTTCATCTGCCTCTACCAATAGTGTTGTCTTAAATCCTGATACATCTTCTCGGGGCCTGGATGAATAGAGTACCCAGAACTGTGAGCTTCCTGGAGAATCAGCTCATGCAAACCATCTACATTAGGTACACATAGCCTGCCCTGCATCCATAATATACCGTCGTCTCCAATAGTGAATTCCTTGGCATCATCGTGCTGAACCATGTCCTTAAGGACAAGCAGATGTAGATCATCATACTGGCGCTCTCTGATGCGNTCTCCAAGGCTAAAGGCCTCTCTGCTACCTGTAAGTATGCTAAGCTGCCCAAACTCTCTGCCTTATGACTCAAGGCACCGGCCACTACATTGGCCTTTCCGGGATGATAGAGAATGGTGATATCATAATCCTTAAGCAACTCCAATCACCTTCGCTGGCGCAAGCTAAGATCCTTCTGTTTAAACAAATGTTGTAAACTCCGATGATCGGTATATACCTCACATTGGACACCGTACAAGTAATTCCGCCAAATTTTCAAGGCATGACCAATAGCTGCTAACTCAAGATCGTGGACTGGATAATTCTTCTCATGTACCTTTAACTGTCTGGACGCATAGGCAATCACCCTACCGTCTTGCATAAGTACTGCGCCGAGACCAATCCGCGATGCGTCATAATACACAGTATAAGACTCTGAACCTGTAAGCAACACCAATATTGGAGTTGTAGTCAAAGTTGTCTTGAGCTTCTGAAAGAGCTCCTTACATTCATCCGACCACCTGGGTCAATTTAGTCATAGGCGATGCAATAGACGAGAAACCCTCCACGAAACGACGATAATAACCGGCCAAGCCGATAAAACTTCGAATCCCAGTAACTGAGGATGGGCTGGGCCAATTCTGAACTGCCTCTATTTTCTTTGGATCCACCTTAATACCTTTACTGGACACTATATGTCCCAAGAATGCCACTGAACTAAAGTTCCTCCTCTCTCAGCCTCTGTAATACAATACCCAAGTGTTGTGTATACTCCTCCTGGCTACGTGAGTACACCAGAATATCATCAATGAATGCCATGACAAATAAATCAAGATATGGCTAAAATACACTATTCATCAAATGCATAAATGCTGTTGGGGCATTGGTTAGCCCAAAAGACATCACAAGAAATTCATAGTGGCTATAACGAGTCCTAAATGCCATCTTTATAATATCCGAATCCTGATTTTTTAATTGGTGATACCCGGACCTCAAATCAATTTTGGAGAACACCCTCGCTCCCTGAAGCTGGTCAAATAAATCATCAATACGCGGCAATGGATATTTATTCTTGATTGTAACTTTGTTCAACTGCCTATAATCAATGCACATCCGCATAGTACCGTCTTTCTTTTTCACAAACAGAACCGGTGCACCGCAAGGTGACACACTAGGCCTAATAAATCCCTTTTCAAGGAGTTCCTAAAGTTGCTCTTTCAATTCTTTTAACTCAGCTGGTGCCATATGATACGGAGGAATAGAAATGGGTTGAGTGCCCTGCACCAAGTCAATACCGAAATCAATATCCCTGTCGGGTGGCATACCCGGCAGGTCTGCAGGAAATACATCCGGAAAGTCTCGCACGACCGGCACTGAATCAATAATAGGAGCATCTGCATCAACATCTCTCACAAAGGCCAAATATGACAAGCATCCCTTTCTAACCATACGATGGGCCTTCAAATAAGAAATTATCCTACTAGGAACAAGATCTAGAGAACCCCTCCATTCAACCTTTGGCAACCCCGGCATTGTCAACGTCACGATTTTTGCGTGACAGTCCAGAATAGCATGACATGGAGATAACCAATCCATACCCAGGATTACATCAAAATCAACCATACCGAGTAATAAGAGATCAAATCTAGTCTCCAGTTCCCCAATAGTTACCACACACGACCGATACACACGATCCACAATAATAATATCGACCACCGGTGTAGATACACAAACAGGTGAAACTAAGGACTCACAGATCATATCAAGATAATGAGCAAAATATGATGATACATATGAATAAGTGGAACCATGGTCAAATAATATAGAAGCCTCCCTGTGGCACACTCAAACAATACCTGTGATCACTGCATCTGAGGCAACAATATCTGGTCTGGCAGGAAAAGCATAGAATCGAGCCTGCCCGCCTCTTGATCGGCCTCCCTCTCTTGGGTGACTCCTAGCTGCTTGAACCCCACCCCGAAATGGCAGGGCCGGTGGTGTAACTGCTGGTGCTGGTGCCGTCGGTTGAGAACTCTGCTGTGAAACCCCACTCAATAGCCTAGGACACTCTCTTTTAAAATGACCAAATTCTCCGCACTCGAAACAACCCCTCCTCTGATGGAACTGCTGCTCTTGATAACCCGAGGAATGACCTGCAAAAGCCTGTGCGGACAAGGCATGATGAGAACTCTGCGCTGGTAGTGCACTGAACGAAGACTGGCCTGAGTGAGCACTATAAGAACCATGGCTAGCTGATGCACCACGATGAGCTAGACGACCCATCTGAGCGTGTCTGTAAGAACGACCCTACCACGGTAAAACTGAGCCCCTGAAGGAACACTGCTGTAATCACCCTGACCACGAGGCCTCTTATCCTCTCTCTCTCTCTCTCACATTCCTGGCTACGAACCATCTCTATCTGCCGAGCAATGTCCACTACCTCATCAAAAGTAGCACCAGATACTATCTCCTTAGTCATAAGTAACCGCAGCTGATATGTGAGGTTATCAATGAACCTCCTAATCTTCTCCCTATAAGTGGGAACCAACCAGACTGCGTGATAAGCCAACTCAGAAAATCTCATCTCGTACCGCGTCATGGACATATCACCCTGGCGAAGCTGCTCAAACTGTCTGCGCAACACTTCTCTGCGGGACTAAGGTACAAACTTCTCCAAAAATACCACAGAGAACTGATGCCAAGTGAGGGGTGCTACGATAACAGGCCTACGTCTCTCGTAAGTCTCCCACCATCTGAGTGCAGACCCAGAAAACTGAAAAGTAGTGAATGAGACCCCACTGGTCTCCAGAAAACCCGCTGTCTGAAGCATCCGTTGACACTTATCCAGAAAATCCCGAGCATCCTCTAACTCAGTGCCGCTAAATGGTGGAGGTCAAAGCCTCTCAAATCTCTCAAGTCTCCTCCGCTCATCATCTGCCATAACAGGAACTACCGGGTCCTGAGCAGCTGCAACCGGCTGGGCTGATAGTGCCCCCGGTATCTGAAGTCACTGTACTACCTGGTCTGGAGTACGGGCAACGGGGGTATAGTACCTCCCCCACCCTGAGAAGTAGAAGGTGCGACCTGAGCCGAAACCACCTGAGCAAGACCAGTGCAGGCTGATAATATCTGGGGCAAAGTCTCCTGAATGCCTGCAATCTCAATGGGCATAGCTGGTACCTGAGCTGATCCCGTTGGCTCAACTATATCTGGAATCTGCTTCTGAGCTGGAACAACTGGTGGTACTACAGGTTCTATTCCAACTCTGGTACGAGCTACACCCCGACCTCTACCTCGGCCCCGGTCTCTACCACGTCCCCGGCCTCTCGCGGTCCTAACTTATGACTGGTGGTTGACCGTCCGATCCGGTAGTACGTGTCCTCATCATCTGTGAGAGAATAGAACAACAGAAATTTAGTTTCCAGAATCAACAAATTCGCACGACAAAATACAAGAAAGTGAAATTTTCCTAAGGGTTCTGCACCCTCTCGAAGATAAGTACAGATGTCTATGTACCGATCCACAAGACTCTACTAAACCTGCTCATGACTCATGAGACCTATGTAACCTAGGCTCTGATACCAACTTGTCACGACCCAAAATCTCACCCGTCGTGATGGCCCCTATCTCAATACTAGGCAAGCCGAAAATCTCAATAAACCACAATTTCTCTTAAGTTTGAAAATATAATATTTCAATAAAATCCACAAATCATGCAATTACCGATACAACCACTCCCAAAACCTGGTGTCACTGAGTACATAAGCATCTAATATGACTACAAGTCTAGAAAAATATGGTCTATAATAATCTGAGGCCAAACACAGTAAACAAAGAGATAGAGAAGGGGAGACAAGGTCTGCGGAGCACGGCAACTACCTCAAATCTCCTGAAAATCAACCACGCAAAAGGATCAACACCCGCTATGTCCGGGAACACCTGGATCTGCACACGAAGTGAAGGATGTAGTATGAGTACAACCAACTCAGAAAGTAATAATAATAAATAAGGAACTAAAGATAGTAACAAACTACACAGTTATGGTTCATTTCCAGTAATTCCAGCAAAGAATAGACATGCTATCAAATCTGGCAGTTTAATGTCAAATCAGTTTTTATACAGTTCCTGTTCATGTAATCTGTATATCAACAATCTTTAAGAGATTTCACAACAATGATAGATAGCAACTAAGTGCAACAACAAATGGAAATCAAGTACAACCTCTTAGGACAACAATCACTCACTGGGCTCCCAGCCTTCATCAATCCCTGGGCTCTCATCCCTCATCATTCACTCTCAATGGGTACCCGCGCTCACTGGGGGTATACAGACTCCGGAGGGACTTCTACAGCCGAAGCGCTATAAATTGCACGGACAACTCACGTACCATAATATAAATATCTGGATTCGCACGGCCAACTCACGTGTTTCACGGCCAACTCACGTGCTATAGTATAATATAAGGATCCGCACCGCCAACTCACGTGTTGCACGGACAACTCACGTGCTATAGTATCAATATCTCATAATCAAGCCCTCGGCCTCATTCAGTCATAAATCTCTCCAGTCTCTCGGGCTCTTAATAATCATGAAATCATCCCAAACAACAATGATATGATGTATCAATAATAATAACAGAGACTGATATATAATATGCAAGTAAAAACTGAGACTGAGTACATATAGCATTTAGCAGGCAATTCAACAAGTATGCGACCTCTATGGGTCCCAACAGTACTATCACATAGCCTAAGCATGATTTCTAACATGATTTACAGTCAAATTTTATCAACACATAGAGAGCATATAGCTAACAAAAAATTATTCAACTTTACAATTTCCCGGGACGGACCAAGTCATAATCCCATTGGTGCACGCCAACACGCCTGTCACCTAGCATGTGCGTCACCTCCAAAATAATCACATGATACCAAAATTCGGGGTTTAATACCCTCAGGACCAGATTTAAAACTGTTACTTACCTTAGAGCATGAAATTCTTTACTCTGCTATGCCTTTGCCTCGCAAATCGGCATTCGAATGCCTCGAATCTAGTCACAATAATTCGTTTCAGATAATAAAATTTATTGAAATTAATTCCATAAGAAAATACTAATTTATCATAAAAATCTGAAATTTAGCTCAAAAATTGTCCGTGGAGCCCACGTCTCGGAACCCGACAAAGGTTACAAAATCCGAAAGTCTATTCAACCACGAGTCTAACCATATAAATTTTACCAAAATCCGACCTCAACTCGACCCCCAAAGCTTCAAATCTTATTTTCAAATCCTTAAGTTCCAACCCTCGATTTACACCTCAAAAACATGTAATCTAGTCGGATTATTCGATGATAATTCAATATTATGGAGTAGAAATGATCACAAGGGACTTACCTCAAGTTTTCCCGTGAAAACCTTGCTCAAAATCGCCCAATTCCGAGCTTGAAATGCCTAAAAATGGCAAAAGCTCGAAACCACTATTTTTTGTACTGTCCAGGGAGTTTCGCATCTACGGCAACTTGGCCGCTTCTGCGCCAACCGCATGTGCGGAAAAAGTCCCGCATCTGCGGGCAAATGCCTGTTTGCGCTCCTGCACATGCCGCTTCTGCGCGCATCCCTCCGCATCTGCGCTCACGCAGGTGCGGAATTTCTCTCGCACCTGCGACCACTGTCCCATAGTCCATTTGTGCATCTGCGCTTGCCAGGCTCACTTCTGCGAGCTCGCACCTGCGATAGAATTTTCGCGTGTGCGATTGCAGCAGAGGGCAGAAACTTCAGCTATTTCTTCTAAGTCCGAATTTGATCTGTTAACCATCTGAAACTCACCTGAGGCCCCCGGGACCTCAACCAAATGTATCAACAAGTCCTAAAACATCATACGAACTTAGTTGAGCCTTCAAATCACATCCAACAACACTAAAACACGAATCACATATAGATTCAAGCCTAATGAACTTTGAAATTTCTAATTTCTACAAATGACTCCGGAACCTACCAAATCAAGTCCGATTGACCACAAATTTTGCACACAAGTCATAAATGACATAACGGAGGTACTCAAATTTTCAGAATCGGATTTCGACCCCGATATAAAAAAGTCAACCCCCGGGTCAAACTTTCCAAAAATTCAACTTTCGGCATTTCAAGCCTAATTCCACTAC
This sequence comes from Nicotiana otophora, assembly GCA_000715115.1. Lineage (NCBI taxonomy): Eukaryota > Viridiplantae > Streptophyta > Magnoliopsida > Solanales > Solanaceae > Nicotiana > Nicotiana otophora. Next base: position 50,540 of record AWOL01S0032871.1, read on the forward strand.
GAACCTCCAAATAATATTTCGGACACTCTCCTAAGCCCAAAATCACCATACAAAGCTAATGGAATCATCAAAATTCAAATCTGGGGTCGTTTACATATAGGTCCATATCCGGTCTATTTTTCTAACTTAAATTTCCAATTATAAGACTAAGTGTCTCATTTCATTCCTAATTTTTTCCGGACCCGAACCAACTAACCCGGTAAGTCATAAAATAACTATGTAGCATAAATTGAGCAGTAAATGGGGAAACAGGATTATAACACTTAAAATGACCGGCCGAGTTGTTACAAAACCATAACTTTTTGTACACAACTCCAAATTCCAAACGATTTGATATTCTGAAAACTAGACACAAAGGGTTGCAACTTTTAATTTTGGATCATTTTCAAATTTCTTATAGATTACAAGATATAAGCTTCCAAATTCAGACGACGGACGACGGGAATTCCTTCTTCGCTAACGCAAAACACAAAATCCCAGAAGCCAAATCCCTCTTTGCGAACGTGAGAGGCTCCTCGCGAATGCGAAGAACAAATCCAGACATCAGAAAACCAGCATCCAAAGTAGCCCAAAATGATGTGATAACATCCGAAACACACTCGAAGTCCCCGGGACCCTAACCAAATATACCAACAAGTACTAAAACACGATATGAACTTAGTCGAGGCCTTAAATAACATCAAACAATACCGAAACTACGAATCACACATCAAATCAAACTTATGAGTTTATGAAATTTCCAAATTATATAAGTTGTGCCGAAACATATCAAATCAATCCGGAATGACCCCAAATTTTGCATACGATTCATAAATGACATAATGAATCTATTCAAATTTTCGGAATCAAAATCCGAGCTCGATATCAACCAAGTCCACTGGCATTCAAACTTTTGAATATTTCAAAACTTTAACTTTCTGATTATTCGCCTAAATGCTTCAAATTATTCTACGGACTTCCAAATCCAAATCCGTACATACGCCAAAGTCCGACATAATCATACAAAGCTATTGGAATCATCAAAATTCCATTCTGAAGTCATTTACACAAAAGTCAAATTCCGGTCAACTATTTTCACTTAAGCTTTAGAACAAGAGTTGTTCTTTTAAATTGATCTCGAATCATCCGAAAACCAAACTCGACCTTGTACGCAAGTCATAACACATATTACGAAACTTCTCGAGACCTTAAGCCACCAAATGAGATGCTAATTCTTAAAACAACAAGTTGGATCGTTACAATATTCTAGTTGATGTTAATGGTGCTGCCTTAATATTGTCATTTTAATTATTTATATCTTACTAATATTGTATGTATCCATAATTTCAAATGCATTAAATTATTTATTTAATAAAACTTGTGATTTCAAAAGCATTAAAATGAATAATAGAGTTGGTAGTTCACTGTTGGCTTGCCTAACTGCGACGTTGGGTGCCATCACGACCTATAGTGGGAATTAGCTAATGATATGGGAAGTGCAAGAGGTCTAAGATGATAGTATTGGAGACTCTAGACGGAAGTTTTACTGATGAATACAAAAAGCTTGAGGCTTATGCTATTGCAGTAAGGGAAAGTAATCCTGGAGTGATATTGTTATCAATCTTTCAAAAAATGCATTTGGAAAAGGAAAAAGAAGATTTCTTAAGATGTATATTTGCTTTCAAGCAATGAAGATGGGTTTTAGTTTGGGGCTTAGACCATATATTGGTGTTGATGGCACATTTTTTAAGGGGAAGGCTAAGGAAATATTGCTAGTTGATGTTGGTCAGGATAGTAGCAATCACTTCTACCCATTGGCATGGGCAATTGTTGACAAGGAAACAAGGGCAACCCGGATTTGGTTATGAAATTGCTCAAAAATTATTTGAACCTCAAAGATGGTGAAGGGATCACTTTCATGTCAATGCAAAAGGTAACTTTTCTGTTTTATTGTATTTCTTCTTTCATTTACTTTGTTGTTTTATGTACACTAGCTCATAAAGTTTATTTTGGTTGGTTTGAAAATATGTAGGGATTAACTGAAGTAGTCAGAACTATCCTTCCAGAAGCACACCACAAATTCTGTATCAGGCATGTTGAGGCCAAGTGGTGCAAATCATTTAATACTGGAGAAAACAAGAAGCTGCTTTGGTGGTGTGCATAGGCCACATACGATGAGGAATTCAAAGATCAACTTAAGAAATTAGGAGAATTGAAGAAGGAAGCTACTTAGGGTTTCTTGAAATATCCATCTCAAGCTTGGTGTAGAGCTTACTTGGATACTGTAAGCAAGAATCAATCAGTTGATAACAACCTGACTGAATCCTTTAACAAATGGATTTTGGATGCTAGATTCAAGTCAGTAATTAAGATGTTGGAGGATATAATACTCAAGGTCATGAACATGATGATGATACATGAAGATGAAGTCAAGACATAGGCTACTGAATTCAGTCCAAAAAGCATGGAATTGTACAATGAATATTTATAGATTGCTCAATGTTGTAAAGTCAATGCCAATGATGACTTTGGGTATAGAGTGTCTGAGGGAAGTGATAAACATTGTGTTAGGCTGGATTAGGGGAGGTGTACTTGCAGGACATGGAACCTTAGTGGAATCCCATGTCTTCATGCTATTACAGCTATGCCCTATAAGAATATAAACCCACTAACATGAATGCATTGGTGGTTTAGCAAAGAGGCATACTGACTTATAAACACAAGCTGCAACATGTTCTAGGTGAAATTTCTTTGAAAAATTAAACCTTCCTAAGAAATGGAACCACCAGATTTTGTGAAGATGGCTGGCAGGCCAAAGGTTAAAGAGACAGGCAGAAGAATGAGGCAATTAAAAGGCAAGGAGGGTGGTCTTTGTCCAGAATAGGTAGGCTCATGACTTGTGGTAAATGTGGACAATCAGATGATAATGCAAGGACCAGTGGCATGGTAAATCTATCATATTCACTTTTATTTAGTTGTATTTGTATATATTACCTTATTTAACTTCTTTGTTTAACAGCCATCAAAGGGAAAAGGCAAGGCAAAGCAGCCTCAAAAGAGGCAAAGATCTTTAATAGATGAGAAAACAAAAGAAGATATAAGCTTATCAGCCGATATCTCAACCTAGTCAAAGCAGAGAATTTACCTTCATGCCAACACCTACATTTAGGAGAGTTGGGTAGTCAAGCAAGAATCTAGATGCTAACATCCCAGAATTTGGCAATAATGAAGATGCGGCTGTTAGGCCGATGACTATATCAGAAAGTATGACAAGACTTCAAATGAAGCAAAAAATAACTATACCACCATTATCACTTACCTGGAAGGGACAATCTGCTACAACTGGGAACCAGGTAAAGAAGCTAAGGCAATAGAGGATTGGGAAGTTGCAAGCAAGGAAGGGAAAATGAACCACAAATTGGGACTGTTTTGTTTTTTGGAATGTAATTAGTGCAATCTGACAGTACATTTGTATTATTTAATGGTCTTTCATGTTGTTGGTACTGAAACTTGAAATGGATGTCATCTTATAACTTAGTTGTGTAAGTTTTGGGGGTTATAGAATGACATCCAATTATCAGGGACATGTAGTTACTGCTAATGTCAATGATGTTGCACTTATTTTGCTATTGTGTTGATCATGATTTTCAAGTTATGATAGTTCTACTTCTATATATGTTGCTCATTTATGGTTTAGATTTGGATTGTAATGTGCTTGAATTATACTTGGTAACTAGCAGAAATATACAGGTGTATTCTACAGTTATGTTTACTTGAGAAGAACATAAATGCAGTTACTTTCAGTTGTAAAATATGTAGGTGCATCACCTCATTCAATTGTTGTAGTTCTTTATTGTCATGACCCAAACCATAGGGCCGCGACGGACACCCGGTGCCTAACTCAATCGAGTACCAACGTAATGTATCCTTATTATTATATTATCATGGGTAAATAAATCGGAAATGCCGTCATGAGATAACTAAAATTAAACATAAGAGAATACTCGACATGGGATGACACAACATGATATAGAAGCTTATGCATGCGACATACAGGCCTATAAGGCCGACATGATCATTTGTATACTCAACACATAGGCCGATAAGGCCATACAAGTATCCATATATATGACATCTTTCTACAAGCCTCTACGAGTACATAAATATCATAAAGTTCGAGATATGGCCCGGCCATACTAATCAATACATGTCCAAATCATACTGACCAGATAGGCAACTCCGGAGTAAGTGGAGTGCACCAACACCTTCTGCTGAGCTGATAGCCTACTATGAGGACTCTCAACCTACCTATCGAGACCTGCGGGCATGAAAAGCATCATCCCTAGGCAAAAAGAACGTCAGTACAAATAAAGTACCGAGTATATAAGGCATGACAATATTATATAAAAGACATGAAAGAAATATGGAGTAAAGAACTCAACCTGTAATTCTTGAATATATCTGTGAATCATGAAAAATTTATAATATCATGCATGTGCGTATAAATGTCATACCATGCATATGTATATGCGTACATAACATTATCAAGCCTCTGAGGGGATTCTGTCATATCATCTCAGCCACTATGGGCAAAATCATCAATGTATACTAGCTGATCAGGTGGTGATGCGTATATAACGCCATAAACTTTTTCCATATCCCATATATATAGTATATGCGTATATAACGCCATCTGGTCATGGGTTAATGTACATGTATAAATGAATACAATGCATAATGAAGTAAGTCAGTAAGATTTCTCGGAATGTCATATGATCAATATACTTTCAGATAAACTTTAGCAACTTACGTATTTTTCTGATACCCATGAATAGAAGATATTATAATAGGACACATGGGAAATCAAGAACATAGGCACCCCTAGTACTTCTATGAATAGAGTCATTTATGAAAGTTCCGCGTTTGCACGTTTCGTTTATATCATATGGATCATGCCAAAAGGAAAGAATGGATAACCTTAACATACCTTAACTCCATTGAGTCCTTAATACCTTCCAAGCAATTCTTCAAATAACTCAACTCAATTTACCATAGCGCAAGGAGATTTTGATGTTAAGTAAAGGCTAAGTCCGCAACTTAAACTAGTAGCTCGTTTATGTAAATTTGGGTAGCATATCCCCTGTAAAAAGAGCCTCCTCCAATACCATATACCAATAATAATGACCAGAGAAATCCAGCAATACATAATTATCAATAACAAGACACCATATAACAACAAGTCATAACTACTTCATAACGAGCTACAAGTCCAATTGGAATCTGTATACCCCATATCATCCCTTATAGACTTCATACTTTAACTTACTAGTATCATTAACAAGATAATTAAGTCATTCATCAACGATTCCAGCCTTATACCATATATTTATAATAAAAAAATAATCCAGAACTCCAACTATCCTCAATTAGCAACTTTATTCACTAGTTCATGTCTAGTCTATCCATTTAACTTAATCAACATCAAGATAACCTTAAGAACATGAAAGAATACAATATAATTACCTCCTACAGTGGATTCAAGTCGAGATCCATGTTATATATAGCTTACAACAGTCCAACACACCCCAATCACTTCATACCCAAAACGACAACTATAGTAGCGTCAAACAGCCCGAAAATGTTACAAAGAACGACTAATCCACAATTTCTCTATTATATTTTTTCACACAATTTCTCCTCCAAAACTTCATTAAATAGTAACAAAATAGACAGCCTAAAAGCAACATGAAACAACCCACAAAACAGTCCATTACAAGTCAAATAACTCGAACTCACGGCTTCCGATCACCGTCCCGTGAGTTCTAACTATTAGAAAACGAATTTATCAACCTTTCTTGATATTTAAAAGCTTAAATACAGAAAATATGCATATTATTAACTATTAAATACATTCCAAAACTCAAACTACAAAGAAAAAGAGAGGCGATATAGCGATACTTACGTCGTAGGGATCATTTTAATGTTATCGCTTCTTGATTTCATGCTCAGGATGATAATATTGTTTGAAGACCTTGTACAGAGATTAGGGTAAGGTTAGGGGTGTTATTTGTTCGTGCTCTCTGGAAAATGGAGAAAGAGACGAGATAATGGATGTAAATATCCCGTTTTTTAAAAGTAAAAAAGGTGCTACTTGGCACCCTCGCATTGTCCTTCTTTAGACGCTTATATCTTTTTATCCGAACGTCATATGAACTAACGGTTCAGAGCGTTGGAAACTATATTCCAAGACCTTCAATTTTGTATATAATATGTCCGAAAAAGACCCCATACAGCATATAAAATATATTGCTCAAAAAGCTCTGTTATAAGGCAAATCCTTACTTGATTTTTCTGCAACTTTAATCCGATTTTTCCAAAACTTTATATTTCATATCCAAACATCATATATAGTCATATCATGACTTTAAACTCATTTAAATCATGATTAACAAGTCTCATATTCATCTCAACTTACTTAAGACTTCGGTAAACCTTTCTTATCCTTGTAAAAGAATTTCGTCCTTTTTGAGTTTACATTAGATAATCCTATAATGACAGTGACGTCTGAAATATGGGGTGTAACAACATGTCCCCTTAGAAATATTTGTCCCCGAATAATAACTCTTAAAGGATTGCGAAAATGGGACGTAACATCATTAAATCACTTTATATACTTTCAAAGAGGATCTCATTTTCATGCTTACATCAATTGACTTACGACGTACTTTCACGTACAAAAATATGGGGTGTAACATCTAACCTCTTATGTTCAGATGAGAACCAACTGGTGCAAATTGTTTAACTTTTGCAGTTGTTTAACCTCCGAAAAGATCATAATTGTAGGTGTATTCTACAGTTGTGCCTTGCTTACAAAGCAAATTGATGAGAACCAAAGCTTATTGCAATGAATCAAGACCTTTTTAATACACGCTAATTAAGAAGAACTGAATGCAAGGACATGAAATCAAAAACTTCATTGCAATTAACTTCATCCAAAATACAAAATAAAGACATGAAATCAAAAACTTCATTCAAAAATACTACATAATGTCCAACAACACAAAATTAAGTACTTCATCTAAATTAATTCTACAAACATTCATCCGATGAAAAACATAATGCGCTTGACTTATTCAGATGTTCACTTTATTAAGAAAGCCGCAACAAATCCAATAAATAGCGCATATGAAATTATAATGAACATCTTCAACTTCAACACTTTTTCTTCCAACTCTCTTGCTTTGTTCGCTTCAACAATATTTATAGCCACTAATGCATCCACTTTTTCCATCAGTGCGTCCCTTTCAATATTGCACGTATCCAATGCCATATTCAAAGTATTTAGTTGAACTTGAGAAACATCAAACTTCGACCTGAAATTGTTAATTACAACTAACGCTTTGTCCAGTAAGACTTCGTCTTGCCATTCCCAAAAACCACATGATTCATTCTTACAAACACAATCCAAACAACAAATAAAGAGAAAAATAATAAAACTGAAATTTTATTTAAAATGTCAAAAATAAATAAATCTATAGATACATATCACTTACTTTAGGTTTCGCGCACTTATAGAATGTCCTAACAGGATTGTAAACGGTGGTTGAAGTGAAGTGATTGGCAATATCACTACAAAGAAATAAAATCAAACTAAACAGAATCTCCTATAGATTCAGACATTGAGTACACACTTATCCACTTATAAGACAACCTAAATTGATAAGGGAAAAGAAACAAAATCAAACTAATACAAGCGAATTCAAGTTTAAATATGGAGGAAACACCCAAATATGGAGGAAACAAGTTCTTCAGTGTTAGAGAGGAAATACGATTATGAAAGAGACGAGGGTTTTCATTTAAATGAGGTTGGTGTAATTTTGTGGGTTATTGTATTGGGTGTGTTGGGTCTTAACAGGGATGGGTATTGTTACTTGGGTTTGAATATTTGCACAGGGAATGACACATATCCCCTCCATTTAATAGAGGGGTAGAAATATTTAATTGTGTAACGGTAGGGACCCAAAAATACCAATAGTATAACGAAGGACTTCTAAGTATTATAATCAATAGTACAGGGGTATATTTGACCCTTTGCCGTATATCCTTGAAATATAATAAGGCCTCATTTGTTTTTTATGTTTTTAAGATTAAGACATCTGAATCTGAATACACATCTGAATATCAAGATGTGCATTAAGATTAAAACATTTGAATCTAAATACATATCTGAATATTAAGATGTGTATTAAGATCTGAATACTAAATTATTAAGAATGTTTATTTTTTAACATCTGAATGTATAAAATTTACCTTTATTTAAAAATTAATAAACATAAAATACTAATTAATCTAATATTCTATCAATAAAATATATATTTTTTAAAATATGGTAGTTAGTATCGGTGATGGATAACGGTGGTGCTTGTGAATGCCGACTAGATATAGTGGTTGGTGGTGATTTTGGTTGATGGTGGTGTTTTGAGTAGTAGCTAGTGGTAATTGGCAGTAATATCGATTATGGTTGAGAATGGTGGCGGTAACAACAACAATAACAACAACCCAGTAAAATCCCACTAATGGGGTCTGAGGAGGGTAGTGTGTACGCAGACCTTACCCCTACCCCGAAGGAGTAAAGAGGTTGTTTCCGAAAGATCCTCGGCTCAAAAAAACAAAAAGACAAAAGGGAAAAAAGGGAGACAATATTAGTATCACAACAACAATCATAGGATGGTGGCGGTAAGTTGTAATAATTAATAATGATGGTTGGTGGTGGTTGTGATTGAGGAAGGTGGTGGTAGTTTATAATGGTGGGTAGTGCCGACTATGGTTGTTGATGATGATGGGATGGTTAGTTGTGGTAGTTGAGGTAGATGAGTTTGTAGTTGTGATTGAGAATGATGGTGGTGGGGATAGTGGGGATTCTATGTGGTGTTTGTCGATAATGGTGGCGGCTATGATTAAGGAGGGGGATGAGATGGTGGTGGTGGTGGTTGAGTATGGTGGTGGTGGGTGGCATGGTAATAGTTGATAATGGTAGGAGGTGATGGCAATTAATAATGAATGTGGATGATAGCATCTTAATGAAATTAAGTCTTTGTTATACATCTTAATCATACATACCTATTAAGAGCCCGTTTGGATTAGCTTAAGAAAAGTGAGTTTTCAACAGAAATAACTTTTAAGCCACAAAGCAATAAGTTGGGGTTGTCCAACTTATTGCTTTTGGCTTGTTTTATTTAACTTATTTTAAGCACTTTTTGACTTTGTCAAAAACTAAAAAAAGTTTAAAAGCGGTTAAAAGCTGATTTGACCAACTTAAAATCTAATCCAAACACCCTCTAAGACTCACTAAGTGGTTGTGAAGTAAAAAAAAAACTTAATGGTTAAGATCTGAATGATTAATATTCAGACTTTAAAAACAAACACATTTAATATCCAACGTCTGAATGATTAAGATTCATACATTCATTAAGCAAACAAATGAGGCCTAAAACTATTACTTTTCCTTTTTTTTTTTCATCGGGCAATGCATACGTTATGCTAGAGTTCCCTAATTACATTGCATCTCAACTCTGTGACACTGCACTACACAGTGTTTACCAGTTATTTAATCGAAATATATAACGCACTTCTAATTATTCGTATCAGTAATACTTTGTAGAAAAGAATAGAAGTTTCAGACCATGCTTCTACCTACTTTACTCGTAAAATAGTAGTTGTCAAGTGAGTTTAAATAAAATATTTATATAAAATTTATGCAGCTTTAATCGTAAACATATACACAGTGACGGACCCAAGATTTTGTGCAAGCGGTTTCAATCTTAGAAGTACATAACCTTAATCGTAAAATAGTAGTTGTCAAGTGGGTTCAAATAAAATATTTATACAAAATTTATGCAGTTTTAATCCTAATTTATACATATACACAATATTATTTTTTTATTAAGCGGGTTCAGTTGAACCCGCTTGCCACTACGTGCGTCTGCCATTGCATATACACAGTATTATTTTTTGACGAAGCGGGTTCAGTTGAACCCACTTTTTACCATGTGTATCCGTCACTGTGTGGGATAATACTGGGTATGTTGTTGTTATTGTTGTTGTTAGAACTCTAGTTAACAGATGGCCCAAAATAGAAAAAGAATTCCAGAGTTCACTAATATATCCCAACAACTTGAGCTCCTGCTTTCGTGAATTTTTCATAAGAGTCCCTCAAGGCACAGGCCTGTAGACAGTTTTTACACATCGGTTATCACCAAAAGTAACTTTTAATGATCATTGCAGTAAAACAAAAAACAATAGTCTAATTAATACTCTTCTCTAACTCTGACTAGTTCAATTTTCAACAACTGTAATCTAGAAAGGAACAAAACTTACATACAGTCAAGAGTGATGTTTTAAACAGCTTGTTTTAAATCGTTTGTTCATAAATCTGTACGAAATAGAACTGCAAACTCAAAGTGTTTAGGGATATATATATATATATATACCTGTTTGGTGCAACCATCAGCAGGATAGAAATAAACAACCACAGTACGGTTTGCCTTTAAACGCTCACATTTTTCCCATCTTGATCTTTCAATGTGATCAGTGGTCGAGGCACTGTACATTTGTTCACCTACAAAAATTCACAGAGAAGAAAAGAAATCAAGAAAAACTAATGAAACTAAAAAGGTAAGAGAAAGTAACAAAAGCAATGCAATTTATTTTACCTTATTAGCAACAATGGAAGTTTTAGGTGAAGAAGAAGAAGAAGAAGGGGTTGAAAAAGATGGTGAATTGTGGACTTTAAGACCATAAAACGGTGAAAGCTCTATTTTCTTGGTAAGTTCATTTCTAAAAGAATTACTACTAGCTGTTGCTTTTAATTAAATTATGAAACAATTATCAAGAAGCAAGCAGCAAGAAGGAAAATTACATTAAACTAGCTACGATGATGAATTTACTAAATACAGTGCTCATCAGATGTAAATTAAAGGTTTTACATTTCAGTAGAATTAGAACAAGACATACCTTAATTGGCATCTTCACAAAAACAAAAACTCAAACTCATGTCTTCGTAACTCACTTAAAGTTGGGGAATTTATGTATGCCTAAGTAAGATAAACATAGTATTCATCACCTTTAACTCTAACTCTCAGTTAACTTAGATTTATAGGTAATAAAATCAGATAAAAGAACTCCCAACTCATATCAGACTATTTTTTTGGGCATCAAATTAAAAGAGAGACAATATTATTTTACACCGTTTGTCTCGTTATAAAATAGAAAACCGTCCGCGCCTCTATAACTTAATTGTTCTCATCAAGAAGATGATCAGACAATATTATTTAACACCATCTATGTGACTTTTGTGGGAAGCTAATGCACTTTTATAGGGTAAATTTCACAAATGGTCATATAACTATGACTTTTTTTCACTAAAGTCATATAACTTTATTTTCTCATTCAAAAATCATATAATTATGATTTTTTTTAATTGGATTATTATTTATTAGACTGAAAATAAAAAATAAAAAATCACAAAATAAGAAAGTACTACTAAAAAATTATATTTTTCGATCACTATGATTTTTGTGTGAGCTAGTAAAAGTTTTATGATTTTTGTGTGAGAAAACATAGTTATGTGGCGTTGATGAAAAAAATCATAGTTATATGATTTTTGTGTGAGCTAGTAAAAGTTTTATGATTTTTGTGTGAGAAAACATAGTTATTGTTGCGTTGATGAAAAAAATCATAGTTATATGATTTTTGTGTGAGCTAGTAAAAGTTTTATGATTTTTGTGTGAGCTAGTAAAAGTTTTATGATTTTTGTGTGATAAAATATAATTATGATGTCGTCACTAATTAAACTAAATAGTCAGCGACGAGGTAGTTTCGTCGGCATTAATGCACTTTTTAGTGACGAAGCCACACAAATTGATGACAAATTCTTTGCACTTTTTATGACAAATAAGTTCGTCATAAATATAGTATGCATTTGGGGACGAAAAAAGATTTTGTAGTTAATAAATTTTTATTTAGCAACGAAACACAAAGTTGCCTTTGTATATTATTAGTGGTGGTGTTTTACGGACGAAAGATTGACCTAAAAAAAAAAATACGTCACAAAAAATAAAATAAAATTGGCGATGAAAAGTGAATCTTAGGTGACAAAATAATTCATCACTGATAATCAAATTTGATGTACTGATTTTCTTTTGCATAAAAAATATATTTCCTGAATGATTGTTGAGTGAAAAATATTTTCCTTACAAAATAGATTATATAAAAAAACAACAATAATATCAGAAAGTCGAAAGTGTTGTGATAATACTTTAGAGTTGTAAAGATCAATAATGTATAGAATGATAAACAAGTTGCTTATGCAAGCCTCTAATTAAGGGGATATTCTGCTTAACAAATTATAGAAAGATGGAGAGGAGAAGTAAGAAAAAGATAAGGAAAAGAAGACAAGCATATGCGCATTATGAGTAATAAGTAGAACAGAGTTCTCTTGCTTGTGTTATATACTAATTGCTCTGCTTTTGACTCCCCTAACATTCTCGAACATACTGAAATATCTTCTAATTTACTTTAAAAAAAACTCAATCACCTAAACTTATTTTGGCTTCTCACTTCCATCTTCAGTTTCATAATCCTTGAAAATGCTGGGACTTTGGTTTGCTTAGGCGTTTACTTGGAAAACATGTTGGATTTAGATGGTCCCCCTCTCTTCATGAACCGTAGCAAGGGCATCTGCAATAAGAATTGTTGTTTAGTGGACGACCAAATTTCACACAGTATAATCAAAACTAATTATTTTAGATAGTTAAGGTGTTTAACTAAGTAATTAGGAAAAAAAAATAGTAGTAATTGTTTTGCATAGAACCACAAGAAAAAAAGTAGCGTCCCCCTATAATCACTTTTGGAAAGCATGTCCAAAGACAAATTGCGCGAGGAAAACAACTTTTCAAAATAAGACACTTTGCCTAAACATTTTGCATCCTCATTCATACCTTGACAAGGTGGGTTGTTCTGATTGTAAGCGCCCTCCACTTCCAACCAAGAGGTTGTCAGTTCGAGTCACCCAAAAAGCAATGTGGGAGTTCTTGGAGGGAAGGATGCCGAGTTTCTATTGAAAACAGCCTCTCTGCCCCAGGGTAGGGTAAGGTCTCTGTACACACTACCCTCCCATTATAATGAGTTGTTGTTGTTGTTGTATTCATACCTTCACACACATCATTCTTGGCTAATGATGCAAAATGTTTTGGGACTTTCCTCTTTGTTTTAGGTTCAAAAGCATCAGCAATGGGCTCACTGTCGAGAGAATGAACTCTTCCTTTCTTTACAAAGATAAAAGATGACTAAATTAGTATACACAACGCAGAATCAAGCATGAGTGCAGCAAGGTTTAGCTCGTGCTTTTTTTTCCAATCAACTCAAAACTTATCAAACTGACCAAAAAATCTAAAAAGTTCGTAAAGATATAATCTAAAGGGAAAGACACAATGCTTACCTTGTGGTGATCACTCAAAAGGGACATGGGCAATTTCCTTTCATTCAAAATAACATTGTAGTTACTGGAAATCCGATTTTGGATTTCTTCCCTAAAAAAATCCAATTTCTTCTGACTGATCACCCGAGTATTGACTGTAAAATCCGAAAATCATATCCTTATTCAGATGTTTCAATATAATTCTTCCATATACGACTTTTTTGTGATTGAGACAAGAAACCAAGTACATATCCATTATGAGCAAATTAATCCGCCGAATATAACAATTAAACAATTATACTGCGTGCATGCTTTCCAATTAATTTGAAACTTTTCACCAATAATGTCAATTCGACCAACACGAGATTAATTGGTTCAATATTTTTAACTGGATTTTGGATATACAGAAGTGAAAAGTGTCAAAATATTTGTGAATAGAACATACTGAACCAGCGGGGATCCGGTTGTATCCGCGTTGACGGAAGTTTCTTTGACTGAAAATCGTGCTTTATGATTTTGCCCTTCCGGTCACACTTCGGCCTGCTATTATACATCTTCAGCCGCCGATTAGTGGCGACACTACGTTGATTTTTCTTCTTCCCCATTTTTGATCGGTGAAAATAAAAATGGCGGCGTCTGAAGCCCTTAGATTATTCAGTACTAACGCACAGAGAATGTAAACGGAGAGTTATTCCCTTTTTTCTGAAAATTACACTAAGCGCTTCTAACTTTGGTTTATTTATCTTTTTGCGTCATAGATCTTTTCATATTTGCTCTTTTTTCTCGGGATACCCTAATTTTGGAATTTTTCGAGTTCGGAGAAAACAAAAAAAAAAGCGACAAATGGAATGCTCAAAATAGGGAGTGATAAAAATCTTCTTACAAACTTATTTCCATTTATAGGAGTGACTTTACGGTTTGCCTCACACAAGTGGTAGTTTCTTTTTGTGTGTGTTTGCAATGTAAAATTACAATATACTTTTGTCATTTTTTCCAAATTAAGATATTTTAAGTATTTTCTTAGATTTACATTCAATGAAAGAATTGTACAAGAAAGGGCACAAAAATATTTCGTAAGTTAAAAAAAAGATGTAAATGAAAAATAAACACGAGCACGATATCTTGTAACTTCATTAACTCATCCTCCTATCCTCCATTTTCTTTTATCTTATAGAATGGTTCACAATTTGCAATAAACAGAATTCAATTTTTTTATTTAAAATCTATTTTGCCTCTGAAACATGTTGGTATACTTGGCAATTGAGTTCATAACAAGTTGAAATTATTTTGGAATTCCCTCGGGTGGGACATGACATGTCTTTTCGATTAGCACAATTTGCACTAAAACTGTTCTGTTGCTGGTTCGCTTCCCCATTGTGCCTGCAGCACCAAACTCACCAACACTTCGCTGTTCCAACTTCTCATATTAAAGCTTTCAAGCATCTGTTATTGGTAAGAACAGAAATTTGATTTAACAATTTATTCTCATCTGCCGATAGTTTTCACTCTTTTTTCCTCCCTCTACATTCCTGCATCAGAAGGACTATATTGGATATAGGAACGAGATAATGCTAGGAGAAATTACAGAGCAATCTCCTTTTGGATTCTGGTTCATCTATGCGACATGTAGTTGCGAGTCAGAGCACTTTTCCCTTGCTTCAGAGTAAGAAATGACATTTTGTAACCTACCAATTCTATCTGCCATATCTAATTACTAACAATTGCGAAACATCTGAGTTTCTGAAGCAAGTATTTGGTTTAGGTACTAGCAAGAAAATACCAGCAATGCTACCCATTGCTATGTTGTAATGGCTCCACTTCGACTCCTCTATACATTGTCAAACATAGTTAAGTATCTTCTAATTTACTAAGAAGCTCAGCTACCTAATCTTCTTTTGGCTTCTCTCTTGCATCTTCAGTTTCAGTATCCTGCAACAACCTGAACTTAAGTATCTTATGAAGCTGTGTTACAGGCTTGACTTGCTTGGACTCGGTTTCCTTGGGTTCTAATATGCGTCTTCCTGGCAAATGATTGGATTCAGATGGTCCTGTTTCTTCGTGAACCATGGAGGGAGCATCTGCAAAAAGAACTTTAGCTTAATGATAAAATTCCAGATTGATTCAAATATTTTGTGTTTTTTTGTTCTTCCGGCTAATTTGGAAAATGTAAGACATGCAAAGAGGCTTAAGTTCCAGAAACTCCTCAATTCATATGTACCCAAGAAAGAAAATTCCACGGTTCATAGTCCGCAATGTGCCTAATTTTGTCTCAAATTGACATTCATATGCACCAGGGGAAGCTAGATTAAGATAATCAGATAAATATCTCATGCCTTCCAAACATTTTCAAGAATCTCTTGTACTGTCAATAAAATATGTTGGTACAGACTACAGAGGAGCGTGGCTCACCACTTTCACTAAATACAAGGCATGTCCCAATAGTCTCATCATACTGTCCAATCTGCAAAACAGAAACAAAGACCAATTGAAATATCATATACACAGAGAAAAGTTGAGAACTATGATAGCAGAGACAAGATGGAACAAATGTTATTACAAAATAACATGTTCAAAAGAAACAACATTTTGTGATGTGCAACCAGAATTATTACACCCACTATCCATTATATCTACTTTGTTTTCCCTCACCAACTCTTTTTCTCTAGAATGATCTCAACTAAAGAAT
This sequence comes from Nicotiana otophora, assembly GCA_000715115.1. Lineage (NCBI taxonomy): Eukaryota > Viridiplantae > Streptophyta > Magnoliopsida > Solanales > Solanaceae > Nicotiana > Nicotiana otophora. Next base: position 66,682 of record AWOL01S0032871.1, read on the forward strand.
CACCAGAAATAAGTGGGGTTGAAACAGATAAAATATATTTGTATCCTCTTATTGATGGAAGACACAACTGTGTGGGCTGAAACTTATAAGGTTTTACTTAAGTGCAATATTGACTATCTTGCAAGAAACAGTGAGACAATAAAGTGACTGTAAGTGTGGTGTGGCGCACTACTGTGGTGTAAGGGTGTCAGTGGGCATCAAGATGTTTGATCACTGTAACGACTAATGCCAGTAAAAGATATAGAACTTGATAAGAATGTGGTAAGCATGATTATTAAGTTCACACAAGTTTTGGACTTGGCTCGGCCATTGAAGACAACTATACTGGTGCAGAAAAATTATAATGTCACAGAAAGGGAAAACTAAGCTGTTTTCAAAACCATCAACTCACCAGCTTGATTTTGCCATCAATGGTCAAGATGGGATTCAATGTGTCAAGACCCTGAGAAGAAAAAATTGAAGGAAAATAATCAATTGTAATATTTTCATAAAAGCACCACGAAAAAACCCAGTTGTAAAGAACTACGGAACAGTTGAAAACCATGAGTATCTGAAGAGTGAAGAGAAATAAAAAAGAGGGGGTTACACTTTAGTTTGAATCCATAAGAAAATTAAAGCAATTAACTAAAAAGTAAAGTTGGGCTAGAAAATCATACAGAGAGAACATATGGTGCATTTGGGGGAATGTGAACTTCGGAGGAAATGCCATCCAAATCAAGCAATACATACTCTGCTTCCTCCTCCTCCACCATGTTATTGTCACGGAGTGATTGGTTTCCCATCATTCAGCGCCAGCAGAAATAACACCACCAAGAAGTGCAATGGATGTTACACGCAGCTGCAGCAAAAGAGAAAAACTGAAACGAGTAAAGACAAAGAGTAAACAGATGAAGATGAAAACCCTAATTTTTCATTGTACTACAACTTTATATGTACACTAGTGGTGGCTAGTCCATGCCAAGCTCAATGCAAAACATAAAAAATACAGACTTGTAGTTAAAATTTTGCTATACTACTTGAAGTTTGGTGCACTATTTTATAATTTTTCCTCACAGAACATGACTCTTAATTGCCAACCAGTAATACCACCTTTTTGACAAACCTCTTGATTGCAAGGATTCTCTTTTTCTTTTTTATTGGATGAAGAGAGCAACGGAATTAATTTTAATGGCTTAGAAAGCTTCCGCAGATAATTTTAGCTCTTTGGAGTTCAAAAAACCTCTCTTAGCACTCTTTTGTGGGAATAAAATGATCTCTTTTACTGAAGGTGTAATAAAAGCACAGAATACAAAGTGAATAAAATGTCAAGAAAATATGTACTAAATGCAACACTGAATGAAAAAGTGAAAAATTTAGAAGCATGGAAGGAGGAGAGATAATGCGTTGATCATCAATAAAGGGAAGTGTAGTTTTTGTGAGAAAACAAAAATATGCAAAACACATATATGGAATGCGATTTGAATGCAATTTGCTTATGTCATAAGTTAATTGAGCTAACGAGCCGTCTGGCAGTGGCGTTAGCACAAATCGCACTGGACAAATGAGTTTTATCAAACTCAATGCTGGAAGGCAACTTATGAATCTCAATTCCCAAAAGCGACTTGTAGGTCTCAATGGATGATTGTGTTTTACTATTTCCAAGATTCTGACCATGTCGCAGAGAATATTCATACTCTAACAACAACAACAACAACAACAACAACAACAACCCAGTATAATCCCACTAGTGGGGTCTGGGAAGGTTAGTGGGTACGCAGACCTTACCCCTACCTGGGGTAGAGAGGCTGTTTCCGAGAGACCCTCGGCTCTCTCCCTCCAAGAACTCCCCACCTTGCTCTTGAGGTGACTCGAACTCACAACCTCTTGGTTGGAAGTGGAGGGTGCTTACCACCGGAGCAACCCAAGTGCAGTTCAAAATTGCGATTAATGAAAAGCATTCACAGCCTGCTATTTATCTTTTTAGATTCCTCACATGCAGAGAATATTTTGTACTAAAACGCATTCACGAATTGCAACTATATGAAATTACTTGTCAATTCAGCCTATCAAATTTTACAGTTCTCGGGCTTTTTGCAGTGGCATATGAGCAGTCGATTTGTAAATTGCATTTCATAATGTGTTTTATTTTTATCTTTGATAGGTTTTAGATAAGTTAAACACATCCTCTCTAAAATACCCTGAACATTATGGACTTAACCAAAACAAGGATATGCTTTTCTTCAACCAAAGATTGTCATTAAGTACTGTAAAATGCTAATTTAAACCAATAATTAGTGTCACCTAGTGGGGAAAATGCTGATTATAACTATCTTACAACTGATATATTTGCACTTTGAAATTTTCAGTTCTCTAAAATAATTCGAGTAAGGATATTTAACTGTCCGAACAAAGTACAAATTCAAAGCCACAACGTAAAAACCAAAATGATAACTCAAAACAACATAAACCTGTTCGGACAGCCATGGCTAGAAGAAAAAGAACAGGAAGTCGTCGGGTCGAGCAGCAAGGGTTTTAACAAAATTATCCCTAATTAATATAGCTTATCAAAGCGGAGAATAAATTAACTCTAGAATATCAGAGGAAGAACATACCTTTCTTTCGTATTGAAATTCGAATACAAAAAGAATGGAGTTGATTTCACTTTTAGGGCATTTTCAACGAAGCCAAGGTTTGAGCTTGTTGTTGGATGTAGAAAATATTTGCTACAAAAAATCAGTCAAAAACATCGAAAATCGGTTGCTATGGCGGAGGTAAAAGGGGGAAAGGTTGTCCAGGAGGATTCTACACTCTATTATGACCGCAATTTCGGGTTTATACGCCAACTTACAAGCTTCAGAAACAAAATGTGACCTATAAGTCGCATATTATGTATGAGACTTATCAGAAATGCGTATACTGCCGCGCCCGTGCACTTCCTTTTTACCATGAAAAAGGGTTATAGTAATTTGATTTCTCATTAGTCAAAAACTTTTAGCGGAAAAAAAGAAGACAAAAGCTTGTTCAAGTAGGAATCAACTCAAGATTCAAGAATAAGAAGAAAAGCCACATTCCTTAGTAAATTTGGATACGGTTTCTTCGTTTTCGTACCTGTATATATACAACATAGGTTTGTACAAATAAAATCGATAAAATGTATCAATCCGATAATTCGAATTAAATCGAGAAAAAAAAACCCGATTATAATTTGATTTGATTGGTTTGGTGTTGGAAAAAAAAATCCGACGATATTTAGTTTGGTTTTAACTAAAAAAAGTTAAATCGAAATCAAACCAACATGATGTTATATGTATAGAAGTTTTAAATATATTTAATACATGAAAATATTTATTGTAGTGTAGTTTTTAAATATTTCTTAAGTTTTTTTATAATTTTATCTTTTAACGTATTATTTCAAGTTTGGGCTTATAATTTTTTGATGCTCCATTAAGTTTTATAGTCCATAAATGTTAGTAACTCAAATAAATCTTAAACCAAAATCAAATCAATACTAATGATTATAAAAAATATTCAATTCAATTGTACTATGAATGAAAATAGTGTTGGATATCTATTTTTTAGTTTTTCATGGTTTAGATAAAATGCATAACTTATTTTTTTTATTTTTAGTGTTTAGTCATGTAAATAATAGTAGTTATTAGTCGTACTTATTTTAGCAACTTATTAGTAGTTTTAAATTATGTTTGTTTTTATTATGGCTAATTAATAATATTTAATTTCTTTAATGCGTTTTACTCATCTTATTGTTGAATATTGTAGTACAATGACATGAATCATCTCATATTTATGTTATTTTATTAAAAACACTTTATATAATTCTGTCTTACTAGGATTACAGAAATATCTAGAGCACAAATTTTATATTTTGTGCTATGAAGACTTTATAATAAAAAAAACCCGAAACAACCCGAAAACCCGAGAAAAATCGAGATTTAAAAACCCGTCTTTTATTTATTTGGTTTGGTCTTTAGATTTAATAACCCGATATAATTGATTTGGTTTGATAATTAGAAAATCCGAACCAACCCGACCTATGTACACCCCTATATACACAAACCTAAGGCATATACATGAACATATCAAGAAGAAGCAAATTAAACAAGCATTTTCTACTCTATTTTTGCAGCTGGAGTAGAAAAATAATGGTTAGACTGAGAAAAAACTCCAATGTTCCCGGCTAAGGAGCGGTTATTTCCTAAATTTGACATCAAGGGTAACGACGGCCGTTATAGTCGGAATAGGCTCAGTTTAACTTTAGATTCTTGATTATCATAGGCATTGTGTGTCTTGAACCGGAAATCTTTTATTCATGTTAGAACAATTTATAATGGAATTTGAAATCTCAATTTCTTGATAGATATTGGACTGTTTTCCCCAGAGGCAAAGGCATGATTTTAACTTTATAGGTTTTAAATTTTTTAACTATGATTTCATGCTCTAATAACTGAATTCTAAATTTAATGTTTATGCATACTTAAGAAATTTATTAACACAAATACATTATTTGAGCAAAAATTATATATTGGGTTCAGCCGAACCCTTGCTCTGGCCTCTAGCTCCGCCTCTGATCTCGCCTCAAATCCAAATGATTTCTATCTTCCCTTAATAAGATATTTCTTGTTATTAGGAGTTGGTCGAGAGGGATCCATTTATTATGAAACATAAAAAGAGCTTTCAAATATTCCAAGACCTGACTTTCTCATAATTATTTCAATATTTAAATTTATTAATAATATTTTCAAGTATTATTTATTTACTTAAATATATCAAATAAAATTAAAGTGTCGCAAGAATCACATTATATCTATTCTCCTCTTTATACATTAGTTTTTGCTCTATAATATTTTGATTTTTTGCATTTAGTCTTTATCTGTACTACGAATATTATTGTATTATTTTTTTAAATGGATGGTGTAGAATTAATTCAAAGGTTAAACATAAAAGTTTCTTTCTTATATGTCATAAATCTACTAATAATTCTAATGATTATTATTTTCGTATTATTTTCAATAAAAAGTTAAATTGAATTCTTCTTCCCGTTTGTTAAATTATTAAGATTACTACATAAGAAGTTAAATTATATCTTTATACATTTTATTTATTTCTCGAAATTATTGTTTATGTTTTTATCTTATCCATATAGCACATAGCATGACCATAGGAATTATTCAAAAACTTTCTCATCTCAAAATACATATTTATATTTTTTTTCTTTTTTATAATAGTTTTCTTAAAAATATATAGATATTTAATTATTTTAAATAACTAATTATTAACTAAACTAACTAATTTTGTCCTAAAATTCAACACTTGGTGAATTTTTGTTGTGACACTTGACATCATCACATTGATTTGCTTCTCCTATTCTACATAGATATAGAAATAGATTATTGACAAATTCCCCCTTTATCCTACAAAATATCTATTTGCCCTTGCTATTTTTATTTTCTCTTTTATGTAATAGGAGTCTTTTTTATTATATATGATATTATTTTATTAGGTATTTTATTTATAATCTAAATGATCTTATACCTTATTATAAAGGTAAAATGACCTTCGAACCACCTAAACTTGCACCCGTTTGTCATACCGGTATATAAACTTAGAACATTTCCATTTAAACACTTCAACTCATACATTTGTCCAATATTAAACCCTTTCGTCCATCCGACCATAGCGCATATATTACAAATATGCATACGTGGCCATCTAATCAGCAAAAGACCACTAATATTACTACACGTCAGGGGCACCAACTCCTCCCCCCTCCCCCCCCCAAATTTTCTAAGTCATACTTTTTATTTCTTTATCTTTCTTCTCACCGTAGCTCGTCGAACTCCATCATAGGTGAGAACTAATATTTTTTCACTTATCTATAATACAACAAGAAGAGACTAGAATAAGCAAAGAATGAAAAGAAGCGGCGAAGAATAACTCTCGCTGATGGCTCTAGAGGCTTCGAACAATTGATTTTTTTGTAAATTTATAAGTGGGTTATTGGGTTTAAGAATGTTGGAGATGGGTTTCCATTGATCTCTGCTTTTGAGTTCAAAAATTACACTTTTTGAAATAAAGTAAGAATTCTAGAAGGATTATAAAATTCAAGAAAGGAAAGTCTAAATTGACGAGGAGATTTAATCATCTTCTCCACCACCACAGCAACACAGAGCAGCCCACCTTTCACCATTGACACCTACACGCGAGAAGCCCTCAACTATTCTATCGCCTCCAACCTTGTCCATCATTTTGTTCCACAGTCATCACTTAACACCTATTTCCAACTACCTTAATCATCGGTTACAATCATAAAAAAATTAAAGCTTGCTATTACGCTATAATCACCAGCCATATAAAGAAATGCCTTTCGAAAACACCTTCAAGTTGTCCCCTGGAACCACTAGTAGAAACACATTTTCTCTAAAAATTATTAAAAAAATAAAAAAAAGGAAAAAATGCAATCTCGAATTGGGGGAAGAGGATTTGGAGGAGAGGAGGAGAAAGAAGCAGAGGAGTGAGGGATTGGAGAAGATGGAGGAGTTAGGGGGATTGAAGGGACAGAAGGAAGAAAGTGGTATTTGACTACTCCTATTTTACAGAAAGAGGGAAGGGTGACGGAAGAAACGAGGGGTTTGGATTTTTCCCTTCTTTTTTTTTTTGTCCTTTTGTTCTTTTAATCAATAAATAAATCAAGAAAATTATACCTACGCGCCCCTCTCCACATAGGTGTAGTCACCGGTTAGAGTGGTTTATAATATTCATTTCAACAAGTAGGAGTGCTAAAATAGAAAATTCTTAAGTTTATATACCGGTATGACAAATGAGTGCAAGTTTAGGTGGCTCGGAAGTCATTTTACCTATTATAAATTATAAATAGAATAATACTTTTATAATTTTTTTACAAAATATAATCATGAATATAACATGAAATAAATAGATATTAAAATTATAGTTTCTCACCTAGATTTGAAAAATAATATCGGAACCTCTTACCACAATACTAGTATCTTTTCTTTTTGTCAATAAGATTGTACAATTTATGTATAACTGAAAAAAGTTATTTTTGCCCTATTTGTACCGTTCAATTTTCCAATAAGGAGATTTAATTGAACACACTTACCTCCCTTTATCTTCGCCCCTACACTTTCTCTCTTACTCTCTATTATGTAAATATTTTTTAATTTTGATTGTCATTAATAAAAATATTTTCTAAATAATAATTTAAATCTTATTTAAAGTATAAATAATAATCTGTTAGAAATTCATTATAAAATCTACCTTTACTTTTATAATAATATTTTATATTACCTACATTGAGTGAATTATTATAAAATCCTCACCCTATTTATTTTTGATTGTGAAAATAATTTTTTGAGCTTTTATTGCTATTAATAATATTACTTGTCACACCTCCTTTTTTACGGGGAAATGCATTTTTTCAATTTAAGTGACATTATTGAAATGAAACTATTTATTTTAATTTTTAAGAGAGTCCCCACTTGGAATAATTATTTAAGGTGTCCCAATTCACCGTTTATTTTAAATCTCAAATCAAGAAAATTTTGACTCTGTTTAAGTCCGCGAAACCAGAAGACCAGGTAAGAAATTCTGTTAACTCGGGAGAATGTGTGAGATACTCCCGAATTCCGTAATTTTTGCACGGTCGCTTTACAATTACACTCGGCTTCATTATCTGCGTATTACATGTTTTAAGCCTATTGTGCGTTTTTACCTTTTACCACATTTATTATATATATTTAGTATTTATGAAATTATTTTAAACAAGTTACGATGTCGTACACTTGTTGTTTTATACACATTGTAAATCGTGTCACGTGAAACGCACCTGCAATTTATGACATATTTTAATTTTATTATTACTTTTAAGTTATAAGGCCAAGTCATGCGAACGTGTACTCGGATTTAGAATTATGTATCATGACTATGCCACAAGAACCGTACTCATAGTCACAATAATTTTATTAATCGCGCCTAAAGTAAGTTACGATATTTTTAAATTATTTTCTAATTATTTGTTTGAGATTATTGTAAGGTCATGAATTATGAAGTAGTTGTAGAAAAGCATGAAGTGAGTTAATTATGGAAAGGTAAACTACCTTTATAATTAAAGAGGAAAGTGGGCCTGGCGAAGGATTTATTTGACCCAACCATTCATTTATCAAATTGGCCCAAACTAAAAGACCATACTATTTTTAAGCCTAATCTAATTTTCTGATTTTCTAAGACAACCAAATGGCCCAACTAGCTTAAATACTAACCAAACAACCCATTAATTAATAAAAGGAACTCAAGTCTAAAATAATCCTCACAATCAACTTATCAAATTCATGCCAACCCTTTGACATCTTCACATTCAAACTGAAGAGCGAAACTAAGCTAGCGTTTGGCCATAAATTCCCAAATTTATTTTGAAAATTTTGATTTGGGTGAAGTTTAGTTTGAAGATGAAAATGTATTTGGACATGATTTTTCAAAACATATTTCACTTTTTATTTGAAAAAATATAAAACATGACTTATACCCACAAGTTCTAAAAACTATCACAAATACTTAATAGTATAATTATCACAAACCATAGCCCTGAACATAAATAAGTTTGGTACAAAATTATCGTTTTTATAATGAACTATATAAATCATTAATTACAGTAAAATCCCATTTGAGAATTACGGCTCCTAATTAAGAAGAAAAAGTTAACTGATATGAGTGTTTAGAAAGCCATTTAGCCTACAAATCAGAAGCAAAAGTAAGATGTACAAAGGATTGAGCTGATAAGGGAGCATATTCATCAAATATTTAGTTGGTCGTAATGAATGTGGGCTCTTTTACAAATTATAAAAGTTTGGGATAATATTTAAAAAAAATTAAAAATGTAACGGTCATGTTTTGGCCCAAAATCAGTAATTGATGTGATTTTGGGATTTGGAATTTGGGATTTTTTCAAAATGTGGGCAAAATCTATGGCCAAACATGTGTTTGCCAAATAAATCCCAAATTTATTTTGGTAAAACTCATGGCCAAACGGGTCCTAAAAGAATACAAAATATTAAATCTTAATAAATGACTAAACCATACCTAGAACTAATCAAATGAACTAGAGAAAAAGAATTTAAACAGGAGGGGGGCGGGGGGGTTGTGACTGTTTTGCGGCAGTTTTGAGGTGAGTTTTTTGGCTGGTTATCAGCTCGGTTTTTATGGCTACTATGCTGCATTTTTTTCAGCTGAATTTTGGGTTGTTTCACGGGGGGAAAGAGCTGGGAGTTGTTTCGGGGCTGCTTTGTGACTGATTGCAGCAAGTTTTTTATGCTTTGTTGGATGCGTTTTTTATGGAGGCAGAGGTATTTTTATGGTTGTTTGAGCAGTTGTTTTGGTGGAGAAAATAGAGCTCTTTTTCGCTAGTTTTTATGGAGTTTCAAGGCTCTTTCGTGGTGGTTTTAGATTGGGATCCTTGGGTGTCTCTAATGGAAGTTAGCAGATGTTTTATGATTTTTATGGCTGGAGAAGATGGGTTTATCAGCTGCTATTGATCTAAATCAAATGAAAAAAAATGACTCCCCCTTTTTTAGTGTGGCTGCCCGCTCCTTTTAGGAAGAAGAGGAAATTCTCAGGTCCTCTAGGTTTTTCTAATTTTTGTTCTCCCTCCCACTCATCCTCCGTGAATTTTTCCAAACGCATGAGATGAACATGATGACCACTTACTGTTACATGAATAATGAATAACTAAATCCATGAAATACTAATTCTACATTTATTCGAATTCACTTTCCTTTTTAAACATTGACGCTAGAAGAGACTAGCATCAAATTAAACAAATCGCTTACATTTATGAGTTCAAATTTAATCCATAACCATGGTTCAATCAAATTTACAAGCATTTCATCCACCCACGAAACTAGATCAAAGCTAATAGATCAAAACAGTAATAACAAATTAATCACAGGACGAACACAATTTCATACTAGAATAGATCTGGACGAAACCGTGGAGTTTCAGTATATACCTAACGTACAAGAGCTAATCTAACCAAAGCCAATTGCCAAATAAAGGCCATAACACAACTGATGGAGTTTAGAAGCAGTTGTGAGCAAAGCAGCAACAGAAACAGAGTAATCCCAGCCCAATTAAACCTTGAGAATCCCAGAAATGCAATTCAAATAGCAGAAGTTGAATTCCTACCCAAAATCTTTTCAACCATTTTTGAAGCTTTTATTTTAGAATTTTGAATCTACCTCTTTTTTTTTTTGTCGAAAGTAAAATTTTATTTCAACTAGTTTTCAATGTACACCACCTGCTCTTTTTGATTCAAGTAGCAAGTCTCAGAAATAACCAAAAATTAGAAGCTATACAGCCATACTGTTGCTTATCCAAAACTACTCGATAAGCGTGGTTCTTACTCTATCCGAATTGTTATGACTACAAACTAGGATAACTATTCAGTCAATACAGGTCTCCATTTGCATTTTTGTTGACCTGTTATATGCACTTGAATTGTAATGTCTTTAGCTCTGTCTTTAGCTTCCCTTTTCTGGTCTTGAAATCTTCTGCTATTCCTTTCCATCCATATACGATACACCACAGCTGCAAAAACGATCCCTAGGATTGTTTCCCTTGGATTCCTCTAATTGACATTGTTTGATAACTAATTCACTTCAGATTCCTAGTTTGTGATGCTTCTTTGGTATCTTAGCCATATCAACATTCCCTTCCACAATCTTTTGAGTATTATCACTCAAATAATAGATGAGCACGTGTTTCTTCAGTATCCCTTTCACATAGCACACGTGACCAGGGAACCTGGATTCCCCATCTTGCGAGTCTGTCACTAGTAGCTAGTCTTTGTTGTACTGACATCCATAATATGAACTGGTGTTTTGGCAGGATTCCTTTCAACATAATCAGTTATTTCCATGGAACTTAGGATAACATGGCATAGAATATATATATATAGGCCTTCTTTATGCTAAATCTTTCATCCGACAAAAAGAAGTCGATCACTGTTAGATCAGAAGCCTACCACTCTCTAGCGGAGAAGATTTTTCTCACTAACCAGCTGGCCTATTTTGGCATTGTCATGGTAGCAACATCTTTGTGTTTTATGTAGTGACTGTGGTTCCACCTAATCCATAGTTTATCTTTCTTTGCAGTTATAGCCCATAAAAGTTTGGTTAGTGGAGCCTTGTTCCATAATGCATAGTTGATGATGTTTAGACCACCAACAACTCTTTGTTTGCACAGAGTTTCCTAGGCAACATGAGCTCTACTAATGTTAACATGTACTCCAGTCCAAAGGAAATTCCTACAAATGCTATTAACTATCTTAATAACCTTCTTTGGTATTAAGAATACATGCACCCAGTGGGTCTGCATCTCAAATATAACACTTTTAATGAGTTGTAGTCTTCCAGCATAGAATAGAAACTTAGAAGTCCAGCTTCAGATCCTGTCTACAATCTTCTCAACTAATGGCATGCACTTGTGGATTGTGAGCTTCCTTGTGGACAGAGGTACTCCAAGGTACTTGAATGGAAGAGTACCTAGAGTTAAGTGCAACTCAACTATCATTTTTTCTTTGAAGGCCACAAGCACCCTTGCTATATATAAGGAACCCTTTTCCATGTTTGCTTTAAGTCCAGAGACAATAGAAAAGTATTCAAATACTCCCATCATTAGCTTCATAGATATTTTATCTGCCCTACAGCACATCAGCAAGTCATCAGCAAAGAAAATGTGTAGAACTTGCAGCCTTGCATACTTAGGGTGGAAGTTAAAGTCAGGATTTTGTACGAGTATCTTTAGGGATCTGTTCAAGTATTCCATTACCGGCACAAACAAATATGGAGATATTGGGTCTCCCTGTCTTAACCCATTTTTTGCTTCAAATCTGTTAGTTAATCTATCATTAAGTAACAATGTGTAGCTAACAGTTGTTACACAATCTATTATCAGGGTTACCAATTTGTAGGGGATCCCAAATTCTAGTAATACCATTCTCAAGAAGCTCCATTCTACAGAGTCATATGCTTTCTTGATATCAACCTTGATTATGCATATGGGGGAGCCAATAGATCAACAACTAGTTTAAGCCTAGTTGTTAATATCTTAACAATGATTTTATATAGTGTGGAGCAGCAAGTAATAGGCCTAATTCCTTGACATAAGTAGGGTTCTAAACTTTGGGTATCAAAGTCACTGTCGTGCAATTTCTTTCTTTCAACAGCTTGCCAGTTTCAAAGAATTGTAGTCTACTTCTGTGACCTCCTTACCAATAATTGGCCAGAATTCTCTAAAAAATTCAGTAGGGTATCCATCTATACCTGGTGCCTTGTCACTAGGGAGATTCTGCACAACACGAGCTATTTCCTCAGATATTACAGGTTTTAAGAGTTGATGTTGTTGATTCATAGTTAGACATGGGCCATTTCTAGCTATATTGATATCTATACCAGGCAATTCATTAGCTGCTTCACCCAGTAGATGCTAAAGAACTGAATGAACTCCTGATGTGTCTGTTTAGGTTCAGAAATTTTGATCTGTTGTTCATTGTAGATACATGTTACCTTGTTCCTTGCTTGTCTGTCTCTCATGTAAGCATGGAAGTATTCGGAGTTGCAGTCACCTAATTTGATCCAGGTGGTCCTGGATTTCTGTCTCAATACTTGTTCATATACTGCTTCCCATTTATCTATAAGTCCCAATGTACTTCTTTCCTCCTCAATCAGTGAGTTATTAAAGTAGTCTTCATTAAGCTTGCCATGTACCTCCTTCAGTATTTCTCTTAGATGAATTAGTTTCTTTTCAACCGAAGAGTATTCATGTTGGAGGCCTCTTGTCTGCATCTCCACTAACTTTAACTTCCTCCATATTGAATACATTGTGTAGCCTTGAATCTGTTGATTCCATATGGATTGCACCACCTGTTTGTATTCTTGTAGCTGCATCACTGTAGACAAGAGTCTAAATGGCTTTTTCACTTTCATCCTGGTAACCTCCATGGTTATCATAATTGGTGAATGATCTGAACACCCTGGCAACATGTAGACAACTTCCACACCATTGTATTGTTAAAACCAATCAGCATTTCCAAACGCCCAATCAATGTGGCTGTAGATTCTGATATCTGCATCCCTCTTGTAATCCATGAGAATTTGCAGCCTCTCTTAGTAATTTGCCCCACACCAATGTCAACAGTAGACTGTTGGAAATCAGTTATCTTTGCTTGATGAACTAGGGCTCCATTCAGTCTATCTTCCACATGCATGACATTATTAAAATCACCTATTATAAGCCAAGGTCCATTAGTATGTATGTTCCTGAGGCTTTCCCAAAGTGGAATTCTGTCATGAGTAATGTGCAATCCATATACAAATATTATATAGTTGGAGAAAAATGAGTAATTATCAGTGACAAAGCAGTACATCATCTGACCAGAACAATCCAGCGCTATCACTTTAACATTTGCCACCCTCCATCCTATCCAAATTCTACCATTTGGTGCATAGGCATAGTTGTCCTTGAACTTCCAATCTACACCAAACTTCCTCTGTATTGTTTTTGCTCTATGTTGTTTAACTCTAGTCTCTAGGCAAGCTACTATATATACATTATTAAGCAATAGAAACTTTTTGAATTCCCGTTGCTTGTAGGACTTATTCAGTCCTCTTATATTCCAAGAGACAATGGTCATGAAGGATTCTGTGGTATAGGACTAATACTCTCAGCTGCATTTTGAGCTTTACCTCTACTAGAAGATGGCCCATGTTGACTATTGTTTGATGGCCTTTCCAGAATTGTCAAGGGTGAAAATGGATTCCTTCTAGCTAATTCCTCATAGTTAATATCCTTGTGGCTCTTCTTGCCATCTGATCCTTGAAATACAACAACATATTCATCTCAATTGGTAACTTGTATCTCTACTGCTGGTTCCTGTTGTACAAGTTCCTCTTGAGGTAGAATACTAGTTGTGCTATTTTTTGTATTATTTGATTTGGGCTTCCATTCCCATTTTTCCTTCTTCTTTCCTTTTCTTTTATTCTGTTTAGGGCCTTCCTCCTACTGTATGGCTTGTTGGCAATCACCCGTATTGTGCCCAAATTTATTACAATCCATATAAAGTTTTAGTTTCCATTCAAATTCCACTTTCTGCTCCCAGCTGTTTCCATCCGATTTCTGAATGGTTAACTCGTTTGGAAATGGCTGTGTGATATCCATCTCAATAAGGACCCTTGCATATGAAATTCTTTCACACTGAGCTGTAAGCTTATCAGTGCAAATAGGTTTGCCTAGTAGACTAGCAATTCTACCTAGGTTTTCCTCAACCCAACACTGGATAGGCAGCCCAGGAAGACTAACCCATATAGGAATGATCATATTTGATTCGTTTTGAATCTGAAATTCAGGATCCCATTCCTTCAAGACTATGTGTCTATTGTTGAAGGTGTACAGTCCATTTTGTATAATTATAATTTTATCCTCCATTGATTCAAATCGAAATATGAAATAACCATCATCATGAAGAAATATCTTCGGTGTAGTCACTGAGTTCCAAACCCCATAGACGAATTTGAGCATTTCCTTAAACGGAGGGTTTCCCCTAGTACATACTCAATTAAAGATGTTTTCCATCGCTTACACTGTTCTTCTATCTCTTTCGGGTTCAACTTGGCCACTTTCACTCTGTCTTGATAACCGGAGGATAGAAATTCAGCTGCATGCCCTATGTTTGTGTTCTATTACCTTTAACTACCTTTGCCATGGTCTATTTTATACTCTGAGACCCAGTTGAGTAGGTTAATTTTCTCGCAGCTGTTAGCAATTCTGGTTCAATTACTGGTGATTCCTCTTTCTCCGGTGGAGCTTGCATGATAGTAGGGGCACTCCCCATGCCTGACATCCAAATATAACAGTTGCATTGGGGCCAATTTCTGGGGAATGCCAGTTTCAGAAGTAATCATTCGATTTCTATTATCTACCGGGAGTGGTGAGTTTGTAGAGAGGGGAAGGTTGTTGTTCCGGTGAGTCATTGTGAACGGCGTAGGTTAGCTACCCTTGTTCAACTTTCGCCAGAGCCTCTCTCTCTACATTTCTCTCTTAGGTTAAACTGACACATTGTTTAATTACTAACTCCAAAAGACTCATGTTAGTTTCAAATTTGCATTTCAAAATCCTTGTGTGTGCTTCTGAGTATTTTTTAGATCCCCCTCAATTGCGTGTGTGAGTGTGTGTGTAGGCGTTAGTGAAGGAGTCAATGAGTGAATTGGGTGCTTATTTGTATGTCTCTTCCCTGATTGTGAATCCGAATGGGTGTATGTGTATGAAGATCAGCGTGAGGGTCTGTAGCCGTCCGATTGGATGAGATGAAGGGTGGAGATCAATTTGAAATTAAACGTGGTCGTTTGCCTTTTTCAGAAGTGTGCGGACTGAATCAGGTAAAAAGCTTGGGTTTGGACGGGGTTGAAAGGCAATTGGGCTTGTTAAAAAATTGGCCCAATGCCAAAACATGGCTATCAGCCTTTCCATTTTTCCTTGTTGTAAATTCACAAATTGGCCACTTATTTAGACAGTCCAACTTTGAACCATTTTTGCAAAATTAACTTACTTTCCTATTTTAACTAACAATTGAACTTGTGAATTAACTAATTACTTGAACTAAAAATGTAAAATGATTAATGCATTTTGTGATTTTTATGTGTTTTAATAATGCAATTAAAAGGTGGTTAAATCCTAAAAATACAACTAAAATGCTAGAATGCAATAGCATGAAAAGATACAATTTTTGTTACATTTTTGTGATTTAAAGTGCATCTAAATCTGCATAAAAAAAATGCAAAACAAATTAACAAAACTAGATAAAAAAATTTAAAATTCTATGAAAGCAATTAAAACTATTTTTGGACTATTTTAGGAGCAATTTTACATATGGACATAAATTACGTGCTCACATTACTAATACGAGCAGATATTCTACTGTATCTTTTTTTGTTCTGCTCATTTTTTTTCATTACTCATATAGCTAATTATTATTGGAAAAAATGTAGCTAACAAATATACTCACTTGATTACTACGTATTTTTTTATTTTTCCATTTGGAAAATGACAACATTATTTATTATTTATAGGCAAGTCCGAAGTAACACCAGTTGAATTGCAGCTCTCGCGCCTCTCTTGTCATATACACCTATTTCTCTTCCAAAGCAATGCCTCTCGGGTTTGTGAGTCCAGAACCCATTTATGATTTTTTTGGACAAGTGTGACGAAAATGTGTGTTTAAAAAAAAGAGCGACATTTTTATATAAAGCGCTCTTTTAAAGAACGCTATACTTGAACGGAGTTTGGGCCGTTAAAGTATAGCGCTATATATATATATAACGCTCTTTTAAACCACGTTATATACAGGGCTAATAAAACAGTTATGCATAGCGCGGTATATAGCCGCACTATATATGTATATCGCAATTATATACTGCGCTATATATACATAAATAAACGGTCCCCCTCCTTCTTCCCCACATTTGAGCCAGACGCCCCCCCTC
>AWOL01S0032872.1:15011-44425 GCA_000715115.1 Nicotiana otophora
ACGCGGTACCTCGAGAGTTCTCCCTGCACATTTACTTTTGAGACTACGAGGCGGTACCTCGGGAGTTCTCCCTGCACATTTACTTTTGAGACAACGAGGCGGTACCTCGATAGGTTTCCCTGCATATTTACTTTTGGGACTACGAGACGGTATCTCGGGAGATTCCCTGTTGAGTATTTACTTTTGGGACTACGAGACGGTATCTCGGGAGTGCCCATGTTGTTATCACATTGTGTTGTGTTGTTATTGCTTTGTGAATACTTTCTGTTAACTTCTCCATTCTACTTCATTTTATTATATTATCTATCTTATTAT
This sequence comes from Nicotiana otophora, assembly GCA_000715115.1. Lineage (NCBI taxonomy): Eukaryota > Viridiplantae > Streptophyta > Magnoliopsida > Solanales > Solanaceae > Nicotiana > Nicotiana otophora. The sequence continues at coordinate 15,327 of AWOL01S0032872.1, forward strand.
TATATCCCACTAGGTCCCAGACCTGACCTCGTCACTACTCTGCCTAGGATAGGCTTGACACTTACTGGGTACCATTGTGGTGTACTCATGCTACTCTTCTGCACATGTTTTGTGTACAGATCCAGGTGCTTCTTATTAGCCCACTACTAGATGAGAGTTCTTGCTGTTGTACGGAGTCTTCAAGGTACATCTGCCGAGTCCGCACACCTCGAAGTCCCCCTCTATTCAGAGAATAAAATCTGAAGCTTTAAATAAGATGAACATGATAACAAGATTTCGACTAACCCTAAAGATAGTATAAGAGGTTTAGCCTTTCATGACTAGAACTAGTTAAATAGATATCTTCTTCAAATTGAACATCTGGGAAAGATGCTCTTCCATAGTAATTCTTTTTATTAGAATATCTTGGATCATTAGTAATTCTATTGATTTCAGAATCAATGGATTTGATTGTGGAGACTGCTTCTATTTTACTAATAGCTTCAGAAGTTTCTTTGGAATTTTGTAATAATTTTTTGAGTTTTTTCTTTTTTCCAGGGAAATCTTCTTTTGTTCTTAAAACAGTGTATTCTTTTTCAATAGAACTTAATTTTTTAATTAAATTATGAAGTTCTATAGTTTTAGTATTTTTACTAGTACTGGCCTGATTAAAAGTTGTCTCTGGCTTAGAGATTATTAACTTTGTTTTAAGTCTTTCTTCGATTTGTTCCAGAAGTTTATCTGAAAAATCGAATTTTTCTTCTAATTCGGGAAACTTTTCTTTAGAAAATTCTGGAAGTTTTATTAATGGATGTTTTTCAATTTTAGAAGCTCTTATGGATCTTGTAGGTATTCCTAATTTATTAGTATCTTTTAATGGGTTTGAAATCACATGTAATAAATTATTTGTGTAATTATTTTGCACAATAATTTTATTAATATCTTTGTTAGTTGGTCCACTGTCAGCGTGAACACTTTCTCTTTTAAAAGGAGAAGCTGTGATTACTTCACTTTGAACTGGTATTAGAATTTCTTCTAAGGGTGGATTAATGGTTTCTATTATACCTTTATTTTTGGTATACCATTTATTAATTATCATTTGTAGAGATTCTTTTTGATTTGGAATCTGTCCTGATATTTCAAACCATTTAAAGAATTTAATATTACACTTGATTCTTTTTAAGTCTTTTATCCATTTATCTTTAAAAGATAATCTTTGTTTTAAAGAGTAGGTATCTACGTACCATTTTCTGTTAATGATGTTGTTGGGATGCAACCACTGAGCATCTAGACTTTGCCAATCTATTTCAAAGTCATCGGCTCGGATTACTATTAATTGATCGATTGTTTCTGTAGCTGGACTTTTTGGAGTAGCTAGAAAGGGTCGATTTTGATAAATAACTTTGGGAACAGTTTCATTAAAGTCTACTCCCTTAAGCTTTATGTCTATTTCTTCAATTAATTCATCATCACTCTTGTTATCCTTAGAAGAAGCAGGTCTAGTAAAAGACATTCTTCTGCTAGATGAGGTTTCACTAGCTGAACGTGCACTTGAGAACTTTAAGTCTATGGCTCAAGAAGGATATTGAATGACTTGTTCGATGTATGAACTCTCGGGTTCATATTTTGGTTGGGTGATGGCTTCAAAATTCCATTTATCTTTTGAAAGAATTTCATCCCACTGAATCATTCTAGGGACGATGGTATTACTATGTTCTTGGTTTGTTTCCATGAGCATAGTAACTCCTTTATTACTTTCGATTTTAGCTTTTGGGGCCAAAGTTGTTCTCTTTAGTCTGTAATATACTCTATATATTACAGCTATTTATCTTGTATTAACTTTGCTATTCATGTTTTTAGTTTTTATATTAAGAGTTAATGTATCCAAAACATTCTGGTCATTTATGTCAACTGAAAAGTTTGGATAACAATTAAAGTATACCGGGCCTTGGGCTAGGTTACTTTGCAGAACTCCTAATAATGAATCATCAAAGTTAAAAAGTCCGTCATCTCTTAGTAAGAGACAGAGGGGGGTGTCTAAACCTAATCTATATAAAGTTTTGACCGCCACTTGTACTAATCCGATGTGAAGGAAATTGAATTTCTTTCTGTATTGTTGAATATCTTGTGTAGCTAATAACTTGATTGTTTCTATTGAGTTATTGAAGGCAATAGTTGATTCGCAAGTTTTGATGTTATAATTTTTTATAAAATCAAACTTACCAGTATGATAGATTGTACTATAGGATTCTCTCAGAATACTCCAATTTTGTAAATCATTTTCTATTTTTGCAATATTCGTTACTGCCAGAGATTGATTAATATTGTTTAAAATTTTATCTTTATCAGAATTATTCATTTTAAAAAAGGGTCGTGCACCTTCTAAGGCAAATATTTACTNATTAATATTGTTTAAAATTTTATCTTTATCAGAATTATTCATTTTAAAAAAGGGTCGTGCACCTTCTAAGGCAAAAATTTGCTACTTTTAGATTAAGCAAAATGTAAAATCTTCTACTTTTATAAATTTCTTCTAAAGTTTATTTTCTTGATTCAATAAAAACAAGTTCCTTATAAATCTGAATATTATAATCAGCACGGAATATTTTTTAATCAATTTTTTTAATCCTTTTAGAATTCTCCATTTGCCTCTATTTAATAATTTTATTTTATTAAAAGAAGGATGATTTTTCATTTCAAAATCTTTTCAAAGTTTTATCAGTTTTTGAGAGATATACTATGTTTACGGCGTACATCTACTAACTTTGTTATCTTATCATGCAATAGTAGTCTTTAATAGTTCTATAATGTTCTTAACTGTATAGTGTTTACTATTTATCATCTTCTTCACTAGAGATCTTCTTCTAAAGTAATCTTGGCAGTGTTCTTAGTTCTTAGTTATCTTGGGGGTTGGGGATTAAACGTGTTAACTGTGTCCTATTGTGTCTTGTCTCTCGCGGCACTCCCTAGCCTATGGACGACGGCAACTGACAGCAGTTTAATAAGGTTTAATCGACATCCTACAAGGTTCCCTCACACTATGAACATAGAACATTGGCCTCATACTCAGAGAATAAAATCTGAAGCTTTAAAGAAGATGAACAGTAAACTTATGCAGAAATGAATAGTATAGAAATATCTAAGAATTATAACATGAACATGATAACAAGATTTCGACTAACCCTAAAGACAGTATAAGAGGTTTAGCCTTTCATACTCAACATGGCTCTGATACCATTTAGAGGATCATATGTTTTATCTTTAAAATAGATAAAATAAATGCGGAATTTAGAAGAGAACTCAATGGCTATACAGATTGGTTTATAGGTGCCTTGGTATAGGTTATGTCCTAAGAATCTAATAGCTGTTTGGAACAACTTAATCTTCTTAGCAGACACTACTAATCCATTATGTTTTACGACTTTAAAGCACGTATTTAAATGTTTAAAGTGAGAGTCTATGTCTTCAGAAAATATTAAAACATCATCAATGTAAACAATTGACATATTACTATATGGATTGAATATGTTGTTCATAATGTTTTGAAATTCTGATGGGGCATTTTTTAATCCGAAAGGCATAACATTCCATTCATACTGTCCAAATGGGACATTGAAAGCAGTTTTATATTTATCTTTTTCGCTAATTTGGATTTGCCAAAATCCTGACTTCATATCAAATTTGCTATTGATGTTAGCTTTATAAGTTCTTTTTATTAAGTCTCTTTTATTAGGTATCGGGTAACTAATCCATTGTAAAATTTTGTTTAATGGTTTATAATTAATAACAAGTCTGGGAGCTCCTCTTTCCTTTTCTGCGCATGAACATGATAACAAGATTTCGACTAACCCTAAAGACAGTATAAGAGGTTTAGCCTTTCATACTCAACATGGCTTTGATACCATTTAGAGGATCATACAATTTATCTTTAAAATAGATAAAATAAATGCAGAATTTAAATAGTAAGAGAGAAACATTTACTTGTTAAAAGCTTTATTCAAACATAAGAGAACATTTTTATAGAGGGGAGAGAAAAGATAGGGAAAAATCTTAGGAAATTTTTCTGATGGTTTCTATTACAATTTTGGAAGTCTTATATAGACTTCAGATTTTTGTTGAGTTAATCTCAACCGTCTAAATGGACGATCTCAGTTTTCTGTCTGTTGCTTTATTGAAAGGTCGTCTGCTGCTTTTTTAAGAGATAAGTACTAATTTTGTCTTCTTGTGGTTATCTTTGTCGGGTGACTCCTTCTTTTTTGAAGAGTCATTTGTCTTTGTCTGGAGAATTATTGTCTTCAGATGCTATTCTTCTTCTACATATGCACGGTAGGCTTGGGCTATACTGTGTAGGTCCTCCATGTCCCCATTGTCTTGGTTCTATATTGAAGAGGATGCTGATATTGTGTCTAACATAGCTTGTACTTCTACTGGGCTTGCTGTATCAATGTTTGCTAATACTTCCAAGAGTCTCTTTTTTAATTCTGCTTGTGAACTAGTAAATCAACTTCTGCTGGTTGGTTTGGGTTTCTTTATTTCTCTTGATTCAAGAACCTATCCTTTGATTTTTGGTAATTTAACTAAATATTAAATCCGTTCGATCTGTTCAATTTCGAACGTCCAACTAATTATAAACGAAATTATTTTTGCAAAATAATATTTGCAAATTTTAATATGATCCGGTAAGGTAGAGATTTCCTATTCTTTCTGGAATCTCTCATAATGAATATGGAAGCTCCGAGGCATGGATTGCTCTGTTCCTCCAAATGTTTTCCACCAGTCATAGAACCATCTTGGTATGACTGATTTTGCTGCTTGTACGCTATATTTTATGAATCATGTATGTGAACCAGGGCGTAGGTAAATAAAGTTATACCAAGCGTCCATGTAATCTTTGAAATTATATGTTTGGGGTCTGAATTGTACAGAGAGCACAATCGGGGTGTGCAAGTGATCCATTCCCCATTTAAAAGGGCTAATAATTTTGTTAATGGTAAATCTAGAATACCTAATACTATCAGCATCTTTGTCATCTCTAAGGGTATGTTCAAAAGTGACTGATCCTGTATCTGTAAGAATAAATTCATAAAACCTCCTTGATTTTAGGGGGTCACTGGTCTCAACATAGTTTCTGTTTGTATAACAGGGTCTGATTAAATCTTGTTTATCAAACTTTTCGTAACCTTTGTTTAGTGCTGCCACTTCAATAGGTGCTTTGGAAATTATTTCAAATGTTTCTTTCTCCTGAGAAACTGGTTTTTTACCTTCCTTTTTGGATGGTGTCTCTGGCTTAACTGCTTGTGCAAATTACTCTGGGGTCTTCATTTCATAATCAGAACTGGTGAGTATCTTACCAGTTTGGATTGTCGAAGCTTTCGAAGAAGCTTGTTGGAATGGTCCTTCTATCCTTGGAATAGTACCAAGGACTGTCATTGTTACTGTTTTATTTGTGGTGGGAACTCTCGGAGGGGTTACCTTTATGCTTATAGGTGGTCTCACGGGTAAAGGCGGGTAGTAATCTGCAAGTGCAGAGTATCTATTTTCTCTCTTTGGTGAGGCCCTGAAGGGACCCTTCTGATTTTGTCACATTTTTTCCCTGTAGGAATTCTCTGGTTAGAAAGTCGGGTAAAGAGTTTTCTTCGCCTTAATAAAATCAATTTGAAAATCAAAACTAGATAATAGTGCTTGCCATCTAGCAAAAATCTATTTTGAAATGATGTTTTTAACATTTTTTTGTAAAATGTCTTTAGCTGATTTACAATCAACTCTTAATAAACATTCTTTATTTATTAAATCGTCTTGCAACTCTCTAATACATAGTACTATAGACAAAATCTCTTTTTTGACTGTACTATAATTTTTCTGGGCCAAATTCCAGATTCCGGAAGTGAAACGAACTAATTATCCTAGAGAGTTTGAAGAGATTCGTTGTTTGAGAATACCACCATACCCTTCATCAGAAGCGTCGGTTTCAACTATCATGAATGCTTCAGGATTAGGAATTCCTAGACATGGAAGTTTTTGAACAATAGATTTGACTCTTTTGACAGTGTCTGTTTGTTCTTGACTCCATAGGACTGGATTCTTTCTGAGACGTTTGTATAGTGGTTCACAGATTTTCCTAATATCAGGAATGAAGTCTGCTACATAATTAAGGCTTCCTAAAAACCTTTGTAATTGTGTTTTATCTAAGATTTCATCAGGGAATTTAGAAGAGAACTCAATGGCTCTACAGATTGGTTTATAGGTGCCTTGGTATAGGTCATGTCCTAAGAATCTAATAGTTGTTTGGAACAACTTAATCTTCTTAGCACTCACTACTAATCCATTATGTTTTACGACTTTAAAGAATGTATTTAAATCTTTAAAGTGAGAGTCTATATCTTCAGAAAATATTAAAACATCATCAATGTAAACAATTGACATATTACTGTATGGATTGAATATGTTGTTCATAATGTTTTGAAATTCTGATGGGGCATTTTTTAACCCGAAAGGCATAACATTCCATTCATACTGTCCAAATGGGACATTGAAAGTAGTTTTATATTTATCTTTTTCGCTAATTTGGATTTGCCAAAATCCTGACTTCATATCAAATTTGCTATAGATGTTAGCTTTATAATTCTTTTTAAAATGTCTCTTTTATTAGGTATCGGGTACCTAATCCATTGTAAAACCTTGTTTAATGGTTTATAATTAATAACAAGTCTGGGAGCTCCTCTTTTCTTTTCTGCACATTTATTATCGTAGAAAGCTGCACAGCTCCAAGGTGATTTAGATGGTCTTATTATCTTCTTTTTAAGGAGATCGTTTATTTCATTTTTACAAACTTTCCTGAGTTCATGATTCATTTGAATAGGCCTAGCGCTAGTGGATATGTCTTGTTCAGTGAATTCATTTATATAAGGAAGTTCGACTACATGCCTTTTTCTTTCCCAGAAGGCATTGGGTAATTCTGAACAAACTTCAAGTTCGAGTTTTTCTTGGAAATTTTTAATCTTTTCCTCCATTCCCGGGGTTTTTAAAGTTTGTTCAATTTTGGGAACCTTTATATCGTGTTTTAAATAGTTTACCTGATATGAAAGCAGGTTTGTTCTAAAAATAGTTTTTGATTTTAGGAAATCACTTTCTTCTTTGGAGATAGAATTAAGATAAGGGAATCTTATTTCCTTTCCTAATATTGTGGTACAAATAACTTCTAAATTATCATGACATGGTTTAATCTGAGTTCTAAAGGGTATCCCTAAGATAATTTCTTCATTTAAATCCCTAGTTACCGCAAAATCATTTATAAAGCAGATTCCATCATTACAAATAAGGGCTTTTGATAGCTTATAATCTACTTTAATGTTTTTTCTCTGGCTGAATATAATTTTGTAGTACTTTTTTCAAAATACTTGGTTGGTATTATTCCTTCCATTATACAGTTTCTATCTGCACCTGAATCTAATAATGCTAATTTATTTATCGTAATGTCTTTTACCTTAAAGGTAATAGGAATATGATAACTATGGGTTCGTACTTCAGTAATTTTTGCCACAGCTGTACCACTAATGATTCTTCATCATTTTTTGAATTATCATCTTCTGTGAAGTATTCACCAATTGTTTCTTTCTTATTGGCTGCTTGTAATACTTCTTTAGTAAGATTTTCCATTTCTATTTTGTCAAGTCTAAGCTTAACCAATTTTATATTAAAGGGTTCTCTTTTATGATGATTTCCTTTCTGATTAATGATGATATTCTTAACTCTTTAAAGTATTTTTTTTAATATATTCATCATCTATGTGATTAATGATATCAAATAAGACTTCTTTAGAGTCATTAGAAAGGACTTTAATAGAATTTTGTCCGCAGACACATATTGCACCAGTGCAGCTACAGTTGTCTTCTTTAGAACTACTGCTACTGTCTGAGCTATATGCCATGTTTATCATTTCATCGTCACTGTCAGAATAGCTTTTATCTGATGATGACGATGATGTGATGTTTTCATTTTGTTCAAGAATAGCAAATAGCTTTTCTTCAACATCTCCATCTATTTCTAAGGTGTTAACCTTTTTCTTTTTCTTGTTGGTGACTAGGCATTCATTTGCTCTATTCCCTGTCTTTCCACATTACCAACATTTGTTACCATGTTCCTTTTTAGAACGTCTTTTAAATCTTCTTTTCTTAGGAATTCCTTCCTTCTTTTCTTTACGCTTATGGCGTCTTCTTGATTTTTCAGAAGATTTTTTATGTTGTTTTGCTCTTTGAGATGGAGCAGCAATTGTCTTAAATCCGAAGTCTTGACAGAAGCTTCCTAATTCTATTTTGGATTGGAGTCTATCTTTTTTTATAAGACTTTTAAGTTTTAGGTCTATACATAAGTCAAGACATGTTACGTTAATAAAACGGATTAAATCTCCATAAGTAAGATTGTTATAAGGGATTTGTCCGTTAAATTTATCTTTGATTTTAGTTCTTACTTTTTCGGCACATAGTCTTGGTAAACCACTGATAAATCTTTCTTTCCAGAAAGCACTACCGCAGTCTTCTCTGATCATTACTTTTTCTACAAACATATCTTTATACCATTTAAAATCTGTTAATTTTGTACAGTTAAGATTGTTAAGAAGTTCTAAACTCCTATCTTGGAAAAGTTTTGGTTCTCCAATGAAGTGTTTAGCAATACACTAGATTACAGTTGCAGAAGCATCTTCTCTAGCTTCTTGTTCTGCAACTTGCATCCCTGATTCAGTTTTTATTACGGCTGCAATGGTAGTTGCTCCTAAAATTTGATTTCTATTTTCTTCTGATAGATAATTATCCCACAAATTTTTTAACATTCCAGTAAATCCTGAAATTATTAATATTGCGGCATATTTATCCGAAGCGCTTTTCATTTTATAGGTAGTTACTACAATACCAACTTCATGTAATTTGTTATAGATTTGGCTTTCTGCTAATCCATCTATAATCCATTCAGTGATACCAGTTCCTTCATGACTAGAACTAGTTAAATAAATAGCTTCTTCAAATTGAACATCTGGGAAAGATGCTCTTCCATAGTAATTCTTTTTATTAGATTGTCTTGGATCATTAGTAATTCTATTGATTTCAAAATCAATGGATTTGATTTTGGAGACTGTTTCTATTTTACTAATAGCTTCAGAAGTTTCTTTGGAATTTTGTAATAATTTTTCGAGTTTTTCCTTTTTTCTAGGGAAATCTTCTTTTGTTCTTAAAACAGTGTATTCTTTTTCAATAGAACTTAATTTTTTAATTAAATTATGAAGTTATATAGTTTTAGTATTTTTACTAGTACTGGCCTGATTAAAAGTTGTCTCTGGTTTAGAGATTGTTAACCTTTTTTTAAGTCTTTATTCGATTTGTTCCAGAAGTTTATCTGAAAAATCGAATTTTTCTTCTAATTCGGGAAACCTTTCTTTTGCAAATTCTAGAAGTTTTATTAATGGACGTGTTTCAATTTTAGAAGGTGTTATGGATCTTGTAGGGATTCCTAATTTATTAGTATCTTTTAATTGGTTTGAAACCACATGTAATAAATTGTTTGTGTAATTATTTTGCACAATAATTTTATTAATATCTTTGTTAGTTGGTCCACTATCAGTGTGAACACTTTCTCTTTTAAAAGGAGAAGCTGTGATTTTTTCACTTTGAACTGGTATTAGAATTTTTTCTAAGGGTCGATTAATGGCTTCTATTATACCTTTGTTTTTGGTATACCATTTATTAACTATCATTTGTAGAGATTCTTTTTTATTTTGAATTTGTCCTGTTATTTCAAACAATTTAAAGAATTTAATATTACGCTTGATTCTTATTAAATCTTTTATCAATTTATCTTTAAAAGATAATCTTTATTTTAAAGAGTAGGTATCTACGTACCATTTTCTGTTAATGATGTTGTTGGGATGCGACCACTGAGCATCTACATTTTGTCAATCTATTTCAAAGTCATCGGCTCAGATTACTGTTAATTGATCGATTGTTTCTGTAGCTAGACTTTTTGGAGTATCTACAAAGGGTCGATTTTGATAAATAACTTTGGAAACAGTTTTATTAAAGTCTACTCCCTTAAGCTTTATGTCTATTTCTTCAATTCATTCTTCATCACTCTTGTCATCCTTAGAAGAAGCAGGTCTAGTAAAAGTCATTCTTCTGCTAGATGAGGTTTCACTAGTTGAACCTAGACTTAAGAACTTTATGTCTATGGCTCCAGAAGGATATTGAATGACTTGTTCGATGTATGAACTCTCGGGTTCATATTTTGGTTGGGTGATGGCTTCAAAACTCCATTCATCTTTTGAAAGAAATTCATCCCACTGAACCATTCTAGGGACGGAGGTAATACTATGTTCATGGTTTGCTTCCATGAGCATAGTAACTCCTTTATTACTTTCGATTTTAGCTTTTGGGGCCAAAGTTGTTCTCATTAGTCTGTAATATACTCTATATATTACAACTATTTCTCTTGTATTAACTTTGCTATTCATGTTTTTAGTTTTTATATTAAGAGTTAATGTATCAAAAACATTCTGGTCATTTATGTCAACTGAAAAGTTTGGATAACAATTAAAGTATACCGGGCCTTGGGCTAGGTTACTTTGCAGAACTCCTAATAATGAATCCTCAAAGTTAAGAAGTCTGTCATCTCTTAGTAAGAGATAGAGGGAGGTGTCTAAACCTAATCAATATAAAGGTTTGACCGCCACTTGTACTAATCCGATGTGAAAGAAATTGAATTTCTTTCTGTATTGTTGAATATCTTGTGCAGCTAATAACTTGATTGTTTCTATTGAGTTATTGATGGCAATAGTTGATTGGCAAGTTTTGATGTTATAATTTTTTTTATAAAATCAAACTTACCAGTATGATAGATTGTACTATAGGATTCTCTCGGAATACTCCAATTTTGTAAATTATTTTCTATTTTGGAAATATTCGTTACTGCCAGAGATTGATTAATATTGTTCAAAATTTTATCTTTATCAGAATTATTCATTTTAAAAAAGGGTCGTGCACCTTCTAAGGCAAATATTAACTTCCTTTAGATTAAGCAAAATGTAAAATCTTCTACTTTTATAATCTTCCAATTTTTGTACTAATGTTTTTATTACTTCAGAAATTTCTTCTAAAGTTTGTTTTCTTGGTTCAATGAAAAAAAGTTCCTTGTAAATCTGAATATTATAATCAGCACGGAATATGTTTTTATCGATTTTTCTTAATCCTTTTAGAACTCTCCATTTGCCTCTATTTAATAATTTTATTTCATTAAAAAAGGATGATTTTTCATTTCAAAATCTTTTCAAAGTTTTATCAGTTTTTGAGAGATATACTATCTTTAAGGTGTAAGTCTACTAACTTTGTTATCTTATCATGTATTAGTAGTCTTTAATAGTTCTATAATGTTCTTAACTATATAGTGTTTACTATTTATCTTCTTCTTCATTAGAGATCTTCTTCTAAAGTTGTCTTGGCAGTGTTCTTAGTTCTAAGTTATCTTGGGGGTTGGGGATTAAATGTGTTAACTGTGTCCTGTTGTGTCCTGTCTCTCGCGACACTCCCTAGCCTATGGACGACGGCAACTGACGGCAGTTTAATAAGGTTTAATCGACATCCTACAAGGATCCCTCATACTATGAACATAGAATAGTGGCCTCATACTCAGAGAATAAAATCTGAAGCTTTAAAGAAGATGAACAGTAAACCTATGCAGAAATGAACAGTATAGAAATAACTAAGAATTATAACATGAACATGATAATAAGATTTCGACTAACCCTAAAGACAGTATAAGTTTAGAACTTCTTAACAATCTTAACTGTCCAAAAATGACAGATTTTAGATGGTATAGAGATATGTTTATAGAAAAAGTAATGATTAGAGAAGACTGCGGTAGTGCTTTCTGGAAAGAAAGATTTATCAGTGGTTTACCAAGACTATTTGCCGAAAAGGTAAGAACTAAAATCGAAGATAGATTTAACGAACAAATCCCTTATAACAATCTTACTTATGGAGATTTAATCAGTTTTATTAACGTAACAGGTCTTGACTTATGTACAGACCTAAAACTTAAAAGTCTTATAAAAAAAGACAGACTCCAATCCAAAACAGAATTAGGAAGCTTCTGTCAAGACTTCGGATTTAAGACAATTGCTGCTCCATCTAAAAGAGCAAAACAACATAAAAAATCTTCTGAAAAATCATGAAGGCGCCATAAGCGTAAAGAAAAGAAGGAAGGAATTCCTAAGAAAAGAAGATTTAAAAGACGTTCTAAAAAGGAACACGGTAACAAATGTTGGTAATGTGGAAAGACAGGGAATAGAGCAAATGAATGCCCAGTCACCAACAAGAAAAAGAAAAAGGTTAACACCTTAGAAATAGATGAAGATGTTGAAGAAAAGCTATTTGCTATTATTGAACAAAACGAAAACATCACATCATCGTCATCATAAGATGAAAGCTATTGTGACAGTGACGATGAAATGATAAACATGGCATATAGCTCAGATAGTAGCAGTAGTTCTAAAGAAGACAACTGTAGCTGCACTGGTGCAATATGTGTGTGCGGACAAAATTCTATTAAAGTCCTTACTAATGACTCTAAAGAAGTCTTATTTGATATCATTAATCACATAGATGATGAAGATATTAAAACAAAATACTTTAAAGAGTTAAAACATATCATCATTAACCAGAAAGGAAATCATCATAAAATAGAACCCTTTAATATAAAATTGGTTAAGCTTAGACTTGACAAAATAGAAATGGAAAATCTTACTAAAGAAGTATTACAAGCAGCCAATAAGAAAGAAACAATTGGTGAATACTTCACAGAAGATGATAATTCAAAAAATGATGAAGAATCATTAGTGGTACAGCTGTGGCAAAAATTACTGAAGTACGAACCCATAGTTATCATATTCCTATTACCTTAAAGGTAAAAGACATTACGATAAATAAATTAGCATTATTAGATTCAGGTGCAGATAGAAACTGCATAATGGAAGGAATAATACCAACCAAGTATTTTGAAAAAAGTACTACAAAATTATATTCAGCCACAGGAGAAAAATTAAAGATAGATTATAAACTATCAAAAGCCCATATTTGTAATGATGGAATCTGCTTTATAAATGATTTTGCGGTAACTTGGGATATAAATAAAGAAATTATCCTAGGGATACCCTTTATAACTCAGATTAAACCATATCATGATAATTTAGAAGCTATTTGTACCACAATATTAGGAAAGGAAATAAGATTCCCTTATCTTAATTCTATCTCCAAAGAAGAAAGTGATTTCCTAAAATCAAAAACTATTTTTACAATAAACCTTCTTTCAAATCAGGTAAACTATTTAGAAAACAATATAAAGGTTCACAAAATTGAAAAAACTTTAAAAACCCCGGGAATGGAGGAAAATATAAAAAATTTCCAAGAAAAACTCGCACTTGAAGTTTGTTCAGAATTACCCAATGCCTTCTGGGAAAGAAAAAGGCATGTAGTCGAACTTCCTTATATAAATGAATTCACTGAACAAGCCATACCCACTAAGGTTAGGCCTATTAAAATGAATCATGAACTCATGGAAGTTTGTAAAACTGAAATAAACGATCTCCTTAAAAAGAAGATAATTAGACCATCTAAATCACCTTGGAGCTGTGCAGCTTTCTACGTTAATAAAAGCGCAGAAAAGGAAAGAGGAGCTCCCAGACTTGTTATTAATTATAAACCATTAAACAAGGTTTTACAATGGATTAGGTACCCGATACCTAATAAAAGAGACTTATTAAAAAGAACTTATAAAGCTAACATCTATAGCAAATTTGATATGAAGTCAGGATTTTGGCAAATCCAAATTAGCGAAAAAGATAAATATAAAACTGCTTTCAGTGTCCTATTTGGACAGTATGAATGGAATGTTATGCCTTTCGGGTTAAACAAATGCCCCATCAGAATTTCAAAACATTATGAACAACATATTCAATCCATACAGTAATATGTCAATTGTTTACATTGATGATGTTTTAATATTTTCTGAAGATATAGACTCTCACTTTAAACATTTAAATACGTTCTTTAAAGTCGTGAAACATAATGGATTAGTAGTGAGTGCTAAGAAGATTAAGTTGTTCCAAACAACTATTAGATTCTTACGACATGACCTATACCAAGGCACCTATAAACCAATCTGTAGAGCCATTGAGTTCTCTTCTAAATTCTCTGATGAAATCTTAGATAAAATACAATTACAAAGGTTTTTAGGAAGCCTTAATTATGTAGCAGACTTCATTCCTGATATTAGAAAAATTTGTGAATCACTATACATACTTCTCAGAAAGGATCCAGTCCCATGGAGTCAAGAACAAACTGACACTGTCAAAAGAGTCAAATCTATTGTTCAAAAACTTCCTTTTCTAGGAATTCCTAATCCTGAAGCATTTATGATAGTTGAAACCGACACTTCTGATGAAGGGTATGGTGGTATTCTCAAACAACGAATCTCTTCAAACTCTCTAGAATAATTAGTTCATTTCACTTTCGGAATCTGGAATTCAGCCAAGAAAAATTATAGTACAGTCAACAAAGAGATTTTGTCTATAGTACTATGTATTACAAAGTTTCAAGATGATTTAATAAATAAACAATTTTTATTAAGAGTTGATTGTAAATCAGCTAAAGAGATTTTACAAAAAGATGTTAAAAACCTCATTTCAAAATAAATTTTTGCCAGATGGCAAGCACTATTATCTAGTTTTGATTTTCAAATTGATTTTATTAAGGGCGAAGAAAACTCTTTACCCGACTTTCTAACCAGAGAATTCCTACAGGGAAAAAATGAGATCAAATCAGAAGGGTCCCTTCAGGGCCTCTCCAAAGAGAGAAAATAGATACTCTGCACTTGCAGATTACTACCCGCATTTACCCGTGAGATCACCTATAAACATAATGGTAACCCCTCCGAGACTTCCCACCACAAATAAAACAGCTACAATGACAGTCCTTGGTACTATTCCAAAGATAGAAGGTCCATTCCAACAATCTTCTGCGAAAGCTTCGACAAGCCAAACTGGTAAGATACTCACCAGTTCAGATTATGAAATGAAGACGCTAGAGTCATTCGCACAAGCAGTCAAGCCAGAGACACCATCCAAAAAGGAAGGTAAAAAATCAGTTTCTCAGGAGAAAGAAACATTTGAAATAATTTCCAAAGCACCAATTAAAGTGGTAGCACTAGACAAAGGTTACGAAAACTTTGATAAACAAGATTTAATCAGACCCTATTATACATACAGAAACTATGTTGAGACCAGTGACCCCCTAAAATCAAGGAGTATTATGAATTTATTCTTACAGATACATGATCAGTCAATTTTGAACATACCCTTAGAAATGACAAAGATCCTGATAGTATTAGGTATTCTAGATTTACCATTAACAAAATTATTAGCCCTTTTGAATGGGGAATGGATCACTTGCACATCCCGATTGTGCTCTCTGTACAATTCAGACCCCAAATATATAATTTCAAAGATTACATGGACGCTTGGTATAACTTTATTTACCTACGCCCTGGTTCACACACATGGTTCGTAAAATATAGCGAACAAGCAGCAAAATCAGTCATACCAAGATGGTTCTATGACTGGTGGAAAACATTTGGAGGAACAGAGCAATCCATGCCTCGGAGCTTCCATATTCATTATGAGAGATTCCAGAAAGAACAGGAAATCTTTACCTTACCGGATCATATTAAAATTTGCAAATATTATTTTGCAAAAAGAATTTCGTTTATATTTAGTTGGACGTTCGAAATTGAACAGATCGAACGGATTCAATATTTAGTTAAATTACCAGAAATCAAAGGATGGGTTCCTGAATCAAGAGAAATAAAGAAACCCAAACGAACCAGCAGAAGTGGATCTACTAGTTCACAAGCAGAATTAAAAAAGAGACTCTTGGAAGTATTAGAAAACATTTATACAGCAAGCCCAGTAGAAGTACAGGCTATGTTAGACACAATATCAGCATCCTCTTCAACAGAGAACCAAGACAATTGGGACATGGAGGTCACCCACACGATATAGCCACAACCTACCGTGCATATGCAGAAAAAGAATAGCATCTGAAGACAATAATTCTCCAGACAAAGACAAACGACTCTTCAAAAAAGAAGGAGTCACCTGACAAAGACAACCAAAAAAACACAAAAACAATACATGTCTCTTCAAAAAAGCAGCAGACGACCTTTCAATAAAGCAACAGACAGAAAACTGAGATCGTCCATTTAGACGGTTGAGATTAACTCAACAAAAATCTAAAGTCTGTATAAGACTTCCAAAATTGTAATAGAAACCATCCAAAAAATTTCCTAAGATTTTTCCCTATCTTTTCTCTCCCCTCTGTAAAAATGTTCTCTTACGTTTGAATAAAGATTTTAACAAGTAAGTGTTTCTGTCTTACTATTTAAATTCCGTATTTATTTTATCTATTTTATGGATAAAACGTATGATCCTCTAAATGGTATCAGAGCCATGTTGAGTACGAAAGGATAAAACTCCTATACTGTCTTTAGGGTTGGCAAAAGTTAAATTTTTTGGAAGTTTGACCGGAAGTGGACTTTTTGATATCGGGGTCGAATTCTAATTCTGGAAGTTGGAGTAGGTCCGTAATGTCGAATATGACTTGTGTGCAAAATGTGAGGACAATCGAATGTGATTTGATAGGTTTCGGCATTAGTTATAGAAGTTTGACGTTTCGAAGTTCATTAAGTTTGAATTGGAGGGTGATTCATGTTTTTAGCATTGTTTGATGTGATTTGGGGATCGAATAAGTTTGTATGGTGTTTTAGGACTTGTTGGTATGCCTGGTTGAGGTCCCAGGGACCTCGGGTGATATTCGGATGCTTAACGGATCGAAATTTGGACTTGTATAGCTGCTGAAGGTTTTCCACTTCTGGTGTCATCACACCTGCGATGGGGTTGGCCACATGTGTGGACATGCATGTGCGAATGGAGGATCACAGAAGTGGATTTGGGTAGCCCATGCTGGGTTCGCAGGTGCGGAAAGATTTAAGTAGAAGAGGCCTCCCTTCTGCGGTGGGAAGGTGCGCAGGAGCGCTGAGGTCGCAGGTGCCGCCCCTTGGTTGCATGAGCGCATCTGCAAGTGTGGACCTCCTCTCGCAGATGTGGATCTAGGGGATTTAATTCATGTCCGCACCTGCGATGGAATTTCCGCAGGTGCGGCGTCGCAGGTGCGACTGGAAGCCCGCAGATGCGAAATCGTCGGGCAGAAAAGGGCCAAGTTCGAGAGTTTTATCCCATTTTCAATTTTATGACTTTGAGAGCTGGAATTGAGGCGATAATTTAAGGGTGTTTTAGAGAGAACTTTGGGGTAATGATTCTTAACTCATTTATGGTTATATTCCACTAATCTATAGTTGTTTTCATCATTTAATTATGGATTTTGGCTGAGAAATTTGGGGAACATGGTTGGAAGTTCTTCAACTATGTTTTGAGTTTTGATTTGAATTTTTATATCGGATTTGGATAATTTTGGTACGAGTGAACTGTGAGTGAATGAGTGTTCATATTTTGTGACCTTTACCCGATTCCGATATGTGGGCCCGAGTCGACGTTTTAGGGCGATTTTTGAATTTTGTTTTAAGTTTTGATTTCATTAATTAGATGAGTCTATTATAGTTGTATTTATGATATGCAATTTTCTTTGGCTAGATTTGGTCCATTCGTAGTTGGATAATCAAGGAAAAGGCATTCTTACGGATTGATTAAGCTTGATTCAAGGTAAGTTTCTTGCCTAACCTTACAACAACAATATCCCAGTATAAAAAGAATATCACCCACCGTGGGACTCCAACCCACAACCACAACAACAACATCCCAGTAAGTGTCTTGCCTAACCTTGTGTGGGGGAAATCCCCTTAGGATTTGGTACTGTTGTGATATGCCAGTGCCGTGTACGTGAGGTGATGAGTGCGTACATGGGCTGTTTGTTGTAAAACCCATTTTGGTTTACTGAGTAGTAACCTATTCTAATATTACTTGAGTTATACCAGCATGTCTAGTTATCCTTCTTAGTCTAATATCGCATGTCTACGTGCTTTAACTGGTTATTTGAACTCTGTGCAGCATGCCTGGTTGATTTGTTGTTTCTCCTTGATTTTATAAGTCTTAACTACAGGATTCTTGCTGTAACTGTTGTATTTATCAGTTTGAGCTATGTGTTTACTTTTGAGACTACGAGGCGGTACTTCGGGATTCTCCCTGCACATTTACTTTTGAGACTATGAGGCGGTATCTCGAGAGTTCTCCCTGCACATTTACTTTTGAGACTATGAGGCGGTACCTCGGGAGTTCTCCCTGCACATTTACTTTTGATACTATGAGGCGGTACCTCAATAGTTTTCCCTGCATATTTACTTTTGGGACTATGAGACGGTATCTCGGGAGATCCCCTGTTGAGTATTTACTTTTGGGACTACGAGGCGGTATCTCGGGAGTACCCCTATTGTTATGACATTGTGTTGTGTTGTTATTGCTTTGTGAATACTTTATGTTAACCTCTTCGTTCTACTTCATTTTATTATATCATCTATCTTATTATTATATCCTAGTAGGTCCCAGACCTGACCTCGTCACTACTCTACCGAGGTTAGGCTTGACACTTACTGGGTACCATTGTGGTGTACTCATTCTACTCTTCTGCACATGTTTTGTGTATAGATCCATGTGCTTCTTATTATCCCCGCTACTAGCTGAGAGTTCTTGCTATTGTACGGAGTCTTCAAGGTACATCTGCCGAGTCTGCATACCTCGAAGTCCCCCTCTATTCTCTATTATGTCATTTACCTTCTGTACTTCTTTTATTAGACTCTGGTGTGTAGATATATTAGTTTCCTTCTGTATATTATGACTTATGATGTTTCGGGTTTTGGTAATATTGTGTATTACTATAATGTTGGTTATTGTACAGGCTAGATTGATTCTACTTGCCCCTGCCATATCTCAGGCCGGGGTAGGAGCACAGACTCCCGTCGTCGGTACTCCAGGGCAGCGGGTTCAGGTCGTCCAGGTTCCAGAGACTATATCGATGCAGCTGGTAGCTCAAGCTCAGCCCGAGATTAGGGTAGCAGTTGCTGAGGCAAAGCAACTCAGACTTGAGAGATACAAGAAGTACCACCCTCCCACCTTCAGTGGATAGGCATTAGAGGGTGCCCAGGGTTTTCTGGAGGATCATCATTGTATTCTTCGTACTATGGGCGTAGCGGAGTTGAGTAGGGTGTCCTTTACTACATTCTAGCTCAGAGGAGTAGCCTATCAGTGGTAGCATGCTTGTGAGTTGGGTAGTCCGACTGAGGAATCTTCACTTACACAGACTCAGTTCTCAGACATGTTTTTGAGGGAGTATGTTCCCCAGAGTCTCAGAGATGCATGACACACGGAGTTTGAACAATTGCGCCTGGGTGCTATGATTGTGTTAGAGTATGCAGTTTTCTTCAGTGATTTGGCTCGACATGCACCAGCCTTGGTTTCTGCAGTTCGAGAAAGGGTTCATCGGTTTATCGAGGGACTCCACCCCTATATCAGTTTTAGCATGGCCCGGGAGTTGGAGATGGATATTGCTTACCAGTGGGAGATTCTCTTATTATGGACCGTGTGTATCGATAGTGTTTTGGTTGTTCTTAGTGTTTTTGAGACCAGAGCCGATTTATTATTGCTCAGTATGGTAGACTTTGATGTTATTTTGGGCATGGACTAGTTGTCGCGATTAAAGTGGAGAGGTACACTAGAGTATACTCCTACCAGAGTTATTTCATTTCTTAAAGCTCAACGAATGGATGAGAAGGGGTGTGGCGCGTATCTAGCTTATGTTAAAGATGTTAGTATTGATACCCCTACGGTTGAGTCAGTTCCAGTAGTAAGGGAATTTCCGGATATTTTTCTAGTTGATCTTTTGGGCATGCCACCCGACAGAGATATTGACTTTGGCATTGATTTGTTGCCGGGCACTCAGCCCATCTCTATTCCTCCATATCATATGGCTCCTCCTGAGTTGAAGGAGTTGCAGGATTATATTCTTGATCTTGAAATTTCCACACATGACCTTCATTAAATCACTGTTGAGATTGGCGGCATTGTCGGTGATGATTGACTCTGGCACTCCGAATCGATAAACAATGTGATCCCGTTGTAAGATATGGCTTCGACCCATTTTGTAAAATAGTCTATGGCCACTAGAATGAACTTATGCCCATTTGAAGCAGCGGGTTCGATTGGACCGGTGACATCCATGTCCCAAGAAGAGAAAGGCCAGGGTGCACTTGTTTCATTGAGTTCATTGGGTGGCACTCATATCATATCAGCATGTATCTGGCATTGGTGACATTTCTGAACATACTTGATGCAGTCAGTTTCCATAGTAATCCAGAAATACCCTGCTCTTAGTATTTTCTTGGCTAAGACGAAGCCATTCATGTGCGGTTCGCAAGTTTTGGCATGTATTTCCTAGAGCAATCTAGATGCTTCCTTGGCATCAACACACCGTAGTAACCCCAAGTGAAGAGTTCTTCTATGCAAAATTCCTCCACTTTGAAAGAAATGGCTAGCTAATCTTCGAAGTGTGCGCTTCTGAGTATGGGTAGAGTGCTCTGGATATTCTTCTTTTGCCAAATATTCCTTGATGTCGCGGAACCACGGATTTCCATCGCTCTCTTCTTCAACATGAGCACAACAAGCTAGCTGTTTATGAATTCCTATTGGGACAAGATGGATGAAGTTCTTGTCTGGGTGTTATATCAGGGAAGATAGAGTGGCCAATGCATCTGCGAACTTATTTTGAATTCTCGGAACATATTTGAATTCTATCTTTGTGAACCTTTTGATCAGCTCTTATACACAGTGCAAATATGGCAAAATTTTGGTATTCTTTATAGCCCATTCTCCTAAAACCTGATGCACCAACAGATCGAAATCTCCAATTAACAACAGCTCTTGAACATTCATGTCAATGGCCAACCTGATTCCCAAGATGCAAGCCTCATATTCTGCCATATGTTTGGTGCATGGAAACCTGAGTTTTGCAGATACCAGATAGTGTTGGCCGATTTCTAATACCAAAATAGCTCTGATACCTACTCCTTTGAAGTTTGCTTCTCCGTTGAAGAACACTCTCCAACCATCATATGCTTCAGTGATATCTTCTCCCATGAACGAAACCTCCTTATCGGGAAAATACGTTTTTAATGGTTCGTATTCTCCGTCTACGGCATTTTCTACCAGATGATCTGCCAATGCTTGTCCTTTGACCGCCTTCTGAGTTACACAGACGATGTCAAACTCGCTCAGCAATATTTTCCACTTTGCTAACTTACCCGTAGGCATGGGCTTCTGAAAGATATATCTCAGTGGATCCATACTCGATATGAGATATGTAGTGTATGCACAGAAATAATGCCTTAACTTCTGAGCTATCCATGTCAAAGCATAGCAGGTGCATTCCAGCAAAGAGTACCAGGCTTCGTAGAGTGTGAATTTCTTGATCGGATAGTATATCGTCTGCTCCTTTCTTCTAGTTTCATCATGTTGTCCCAAAATGCAACCGAAAGCTCCATCCAATCTAGACGAATAAATTAGCAGTGGTCTTCCTGGCTCTGGTGGGACCAGAACAAGCGGTTTGGATAAATACTCCTTGATTTCGTCAAAGGCTTTCTAGCATTCTTCAGTCCAACTTGTTGCAGCATCTTTCCTCGGCATTTTGAAGATCGGCTCGCATATCACTGTTGATTGTGCAATGAAGCGACTGATGTAATTGAGATGCCCTAAAAAGCTCATCACATCTTTCTTATTCTTCGGAGGTGGCAAGTCTTGGATTTCCTTGAATTTTGATGGGTCTAACTCAATCCCTCTGTGACTGATGATGAATCCAAACAATTTTCCAGTGGGGACTCTGAAACCACACTTTGCAGGATTCAGCTTCAGATTATACCTTTAAAGTCGATCGAAGAATTTCCTCAAATCCTCAATGTGATCTGTACTCCTTTTGGATTTGATGATAACGTCATCCACGTACACTTCTACCTCTTTGTGTATCATGTCATGGGAAATAGTTGTCATAGCTCCTATGTATGTGGCTCAGGTGTTCTTCAGACCAAATGGCATCATTGTATAACAATATATTCCCTTGGTGTGATGAAGGCTGTCTTTTCAGCATCCTCCTCATCCATCCAGATCTGATGGTACCCCACAAAACAATCCACAAAGGATTGGAGTTCATGTTTGGCACATTTGTCGATCAATATGTGTATATAAGGCAACGGGAAATCATCTTTAGGACTTGCCCTGTTTAAATCTTAGTAGTCAACACATACTCTGACTTTCCCATCTTTCTTCGGAACTGGCACAATGTTGGCCAACCAAGTCGGGCACTTGACCACTCTAAGAACCTTGGCTTTGATATGCTTGGTGACCTCCTCTTTTATCTTCAAACTCATATCCTTCTTGAATGTTTTGAGCTTCTGCTTTACCGGTGGACATGTAAGATTATTGGGTAACTTGTGAGCTACTATGGATGTGCTCAAACTCGTCATATCATCGTAGGACCATGCAAAGATATCTTCATATTATTTTAGGAATAGGATGTACTCTTCTTTCTCTGATGCTGATAGATGAATGCTTATGCGTGTTTCCTTGACCAGTTCGGAATCCCCTAAGTTAACTGCTTCAATTTCGTCCAAATTGGACTTTGCCTTATTTTCAATTTTTTCCACTTCTCTGATGATTTCCTCAAGTATCGTATCATCTTCCAGGTCTTCTGAATCACTATCCTTATGTTGCTTTGTCTCATTACATATCACAGTCACAGGCTCATCGGGATAGGTAATAATAATGCTGTAAAATAGAAAATGTAGAGAATAATAGTAAATACGGAAAGTAGCAATGCATTAATTGAAATATTTAAAACATTAACAAATGCGGCTCGATGACTCGAGGAATTATTTCAAAGCAAAATACTGAAAATGTCTCAAATGCTTAAAATTAATTGATGCTAAGCTGCCAAGCTACCCTGGAATTCGACGGGCCCGGGTTGGTACAATAGTCCAGTTTTGTAGAACAACTCCTTTCCCCACAGTTTGAATGGTACGGTCTTCCTCCTCCTCCTCAACTATCTCACTGCAATCCATAACTTCTTCATCCAGAAACAGTTTCCTCATGCCAGCTAAGGCTTCATCTTCCTCAGATCCCCACATTATGTCAGCTTCATGAAATGTCTGGTGCAGAGGTGGTATTGGTTTTAATAGGGACCACGCCATGGCGTCAACCAATCTTGGTACTCTTGCCAAGTATATTCATATCCGAGCCCAAAAGTTGTGCAATTACGCTATGATTGTACATGTTTGGTGATCCCTTGGAGGTGTTTTCCGAGACCCTTGCCAGGTTCATATCATGTCCATATTAATATTCTTTCTATATTGTTACTCCACCATCGATCCTTTTCAATTGCATTGAGTCGCTCAATGCGATGGTACGTTTCTCCACCCAGCTTCTCCCTATTCTCGATGAGTGGAATGGTCTGATTGGTGTAGATGGGGTTGCTTCCATCCCCATGGATAATCACTTCTTGATGATTCCATTCAAACTTCACATCCTGATGCAGAGTAGAAGCCACTGCCCCAGCGGCGTGTTTCCAGGGTCGTCCCAACAATAGATTATAGGTAGCATATATATCCAGCACTTAGAACTCAACATCGAACCAGGTCGGGCCCATTTGTAGGTTGAGGTTGATTTTCGTGATTGTGGAACTTTGGGATCCATCAAATGCCATTACATTCATACTTCCCATCCGTATCTCGTGCAGGATTTACCAACATATTTAGAAGAGTTAGTGGGCATATATTGAGACTTAAACCCCCATCTATCAGGACCCTGGCGATGAACTTATTCTCAAATTGCACTATGATGTGTAGTTTCCTGTTATGACTTAGTCCTCGTGAAAGGTGATTTTGTGGCTTTGCAGTACCTGCCCGACCATGTTGGCCATCTCCCCACTAGTGATGGTGGTGGGTACATAAGCTTCGCTCAGCACCTTCATCAAGGAGTTACTGTGTGTCTCATAGTTTGGCAGCAATGACAAGATGGATATCTGAGCGGGAGTTTTGTTCAGATGATCGATAATAGAGTATTCCCTTGCTTGTACTTTTCTCCCTAGGTCATCAGGGCCGGTCTCAACAACAGGCGGCTTAGATGCAACTTCTTTGCTTGTCCCTCCCAGGTGCTCAGGTGTATAGAGTCTACCAGTTCTAGTCATGCCTTGCGCCACACCTTTTTCCTCCATTTTTGCTTTTGCTTTTCCCCTTGATTCCGCAACATAATCCCATGGAATAGCATCAGACTTGTAAGATGGCATGGGGGATACCATCACAGTGAAGGGTGTAGTTACCTCGACTTCAAACGGTGCTTGGGTTTGTACCATAACGGGTGTGAGGGTGACCGGAGACGTTTTATGCTCATCCCCCTCCCGAATGAGTCCGATTGACCCCTCTGGATCCCATTCCTTGTCGGTCTCTATCACATTCACTCCCTAACTTATGTGATCTGGGAGAGGATTATTACGAATATTTGGTACAATTTACTTTGCCTGTATGACCTTGTTGTCGATCAGTGTCAGAATTTTGTCTTTCAGTGTGCGACACTCATCAATTGTATGACCCTTCGTGCCTGAATGATAGGCACATGTCTTGTTCGGGTTAATCCACTGAGAGGATTTACCATAGTAACGGTAGGGATGGGAGTGACATAATTAGCAACTTTTAATCTTTGATATAATTAGTCTATGGTCTCAGCGATTGGGGTGTATTATCCAGGTGGTCTGCGGTCGAAGTTTGGTCGTGGTTTTTGGTAGTTTTGGCAGGCAGGTGCTGGTAAGCGGTAATATGCGGGTTGAGTGTTATAGGCGTGGTAGGTGGTAGCAAGTTATTGGTATCTGAGGGGTGAAGGCTGGTATGTGGGTGGAGGCGTTTGGTATGTAAGTGAAGGTGTTTGGTATGTGAGAGGAGACTTAGGGCCCTGGGCCACCATTATGGCCCCCACTTCTTTCTTCTTCGAAATACCTCCCGATTGCAATGCTTTATTCGTGGCCTGCAGTGCCTCAAAATTTGTCAACATCCCACTCTTAATCCCTTCCTCCATTCTTTCTCCCAGCTTGATGATATTGGAGAATTTGTGATTTTCAATAACCATATGTTACATCCCGCATTTTCGTATGTTAAAGTTTCGTCGTAAGTTAATCGACGTAAGTTCGGGAATGGGATTATTTTGAGATTATAAGCATCATGATATTTCAAACAAATGATGAGTAAATTCGTGAAGGTGAAAGGGGAAGCAAGTCAAAGAAAATGAATTTTCATCCAAGTTTGACATGTTGGAATAAAATACAGCCCGAGCTAAAATACTCGGTATTTATGGACTAGTGCCATACAAGGTACCACATGACCATGATAGTAAGGTGTATAAGGTATGTGAAAAGTGAGTAGTATTTTAAGTAAGTGGAAATAATTCTTAATTATGTGAGTAATTAGTTAATTATTGGTAATGGGACATTACCTAGTTAATTAATAATTGGTGGTGGATTAATTGAAGTCTTTGGATAAACACTAATGCAGATAAACGTGGAAGCCCTTTGAAATATATGAAGTGACTCATACTTTGAAAGGAAAAGTGTCAATTTTAGTGTCATACACATGACACATCAGTAGGATATCAAAAGTTTAGCCTTGGATAAACAAGTTCAAGTCCCAGATTCTCTTCTTCAGTTTCTCAAAGAAACTAATATCACATTCATTGGTCCTAACAACGTTCACGATAAATTCAAGCTGCCAGATTATAGTTGGGGTCGCTGCAAGGAATTGAAATTAAAAAGAGTTGTGAAAATAGGATTAAAGTGAGGTGCTTATGTTTGCTAAGCTATCGGAAGAAAGCCATAAAATTCATACGAGACTATGTAATATTATAGCAACGGGATTTTGCGATTCTAAAGGAGTATGGTGCAATCTTTCGAAAGAATATCATATGGATTTTTTCCTACCCCGATCTCACCGATACGTGATTTTGTTGTAATTGACGTATATTAGAGGGATTGTCAAGAGAAACGGCTCAAGTATGTTAAGTTTAAGCTCTTCATTCATTTTGCATGATCTCCTAATTACATAAGTTTGATAACGAGGTATAACAAAAAAATTCATGTTCCGGAATTTACGTATATTTTTCCTAGTCTTGTAACTACAATATTCAATTGAGTATTTCCTCCTTCCAGTCAGAGAGCAGAGAGTCTATATATACAGTATTACAGTATTTTCATTGCCATCGAGCTATAATCGATGGGTAGGCCCCTATTCGGCAACCTCTGATCAGATGGTAAGTTATATACCAAGGCTACTATGGCCGAGCACCTATGAGGGAGCCCAGTTGGCCAAGATATAGAGCCTAGTATGGCCGAGCGCCTATGAGCGAGCCTACTACGGCAGAGGAATTATATATTTATATACCGAGCCATATAGGACCGGACATCTATTTTATTTACTATATTGAGAGAGTTGAGTCAGTATCAGCAGGTGAGCATATCTTTAGATTATCTTTGACTCCTAGTTACTTCCAGTTATTATATTATCAGTTAAGTTTCAGCTTTCAATATATTTCCTTACATACTCGGTACATGATTTCGCAACAACGTCCCTTTTCTGGGGGCGCTGCATTTTACGCGTGCAGGTTTGGACAAACAGGCAAGTAGACCTCCTCATTAAGTGTTGCCCGACTTCAGCTTGATCGGTAAGCTCCATGACTTTCAGAGTTGCCGAGTCTAGAGCTTTATGTACGTCTTGGGTATATATGTATATATGTTATGAGTAGGTCGTGAAGCTGTTTCAATCACAGTATATCCATCAGTAGAGGCTTGTAGACATATCCTGTCAGTTAGTGCAGTACGTTGGGCTTGCGGGCCTCGTATGTATATTTGGTTGGTTTGTCAGCTGCAATATTATGACGTCCTTATCGGCCCAGCTTTATATTGATATTTAGTCAGCATTCACAGTTGTCTTGCAATGTGGCCCATGGCCAAAGTATGATATCATATGTTCAAATTCCTTTAGTCACAAGTTGGTACGCAAGGATATGTGAGGCACCGGGTGCCTGTCTCGCCCCCCAGGCTCGAGGCGTGACAAAATTTGTATCAGAGCAGTCATGTCCTAGGGACTCTACAAGCCGTGTCTAGTAGAGTCTTGTTTATGGGTGTGTCGTGCACTACACTTATAAGCAGGATGCTATAGGGCATTTAGGACTGTCACTCTTTATTCTTACTCTAGATCGTGTCATAGAGCTCAATTGTAAGAACTCAGTTTCCTAACTCTATCTTATTCATAATATGATGATGCCTACATCTAGAATGACGGTTGGTAAGAGATATAGTTGAGGAAGAGTTGAGTCAATGGAACTCGATTTTTGCATCATGCTTATGATGGATAAATATGAGGTATTCAGCAAATCATGTGTATACTAAGATGTGTAAGCTTCTTGATATGGATCTCTAAGGCAAGAATGACAATCCACTCTTACGGTAAATAGGAATAAGGAGGGAGACACAAGTTTCAACAAGTTAAATAAGCAAGGTGAATAAGGGTACGAGGCACCCAGTTAATGAAGATTATCAGTATTACAGGTCCGGCAGAAAAATATAAGCACTGCAAGTTACCCTCAACAGTAACAGAGGTATGCATAATTGGCCACACCCATCTCAGTTATACCTTATTGAGGGCTAGCAGGTGTAGATTAAGAAAAGGACGGGATATCAGAATCTGGCTGGGGTTAGAGTAACCCAAAATGGTGAATTGATTATTTGCGTTAGTTGACATTTTCGAAGGATATTGCAAATGTGCTAACAGATCTCCTTGTGAGACACCCAAGTGGCGCACTCTAAAATAGTACAGCTAGATATGAGTATGACAAATATGGGCACTGGAAGCCTGGAAGGGATAAATATTATCTTAGTATGGCTCCCGTCCCTAGTAGAGAGATAATGATAGGCAACCCGAAGAGCCAGTGGATGGAGCAAAAGGGAGCTAAAAGGAAAAGAATATCTTGTTGAAGTTTTCAGAATAAAGTGATAGACAGAAATGTTAGCAGGAAATAAGAAGAGAGCTAATGAGGCATTAAGAGTAAGATATGATACATGGATGACAACGGTAGATCAAAAGATGACAGTATTACCGAATCTATAGTCAAGTGAAGGAAGAGACGAGAGGTGATAGACTTTACGACAACAAAAGTGTATAGGCCATACATTCATGTCCTCATTTCGAGAAATAAGTTCGTGACTCCAACGCGACTACCGGAAGGAAAAGTTATACCCTAGAACAATAGAAATCAGTATGAGCTGGTGAACAATATAAACTAAGCATGAATTAGGGACTAAGTGATTGGATAATAGTCAGCATCATGAGAATTTCAGATTTTGTTCCAGCGGTAATAGAGTGGACAACAAAAGAAGATTCATAAGAAATTCAGAGAATGGTGATTAAGGAAGACGCTTCCCTAAAGCAAGCAATGCGAGTAAAGTTAAGCTTAAGGGATTGTATGTGCTAGTTATACTAAGTGTCACCCTCGCGAACAAGGAATTTTATTATCCTTAATATAGAAGGATTGCCACAAGGCGAGTAAGGGTCATCGATGATTTAAAAAGATGCCAAAGATGAAGAGGTAAAATATCTATAGGTAGATCCTCATGGATCCAACTCGTAGTACTCCCCTAAAAGGGTGGAATATGGAGTGATGTGGTACTAAGTCAGAATTAAGTGGTTCTAGTAACTATGGATTAATAAAGGAGGACTGTGATAAAAATGAGAAAGGGATAAGATTGCACTTATTCAAATCCTATAGATATGCTACGATTCCAGAACATTATGAAAACACGACGTCAAGGAGAAGAGGTAAGGGTTCCTGTCTGAGATGTTATTCACAGATAAGGAGCCAGTGCAGGATGTAAGTTAAGATAAAGGAAATGAACCATGAAAGATTACACAGAATATTGATATGAGAATGAGCCAAT
>AWOL01S0032877.1:4418-33948 GCA_000715115.1 Nicotiana otophora
AATATAGCCTACCATTATAATCAACTTTTCATAGTCTCTTTTCTGCCTTCTTTCATCTGTTCTTTTATTTTCATTATTGTTTGACCAAAACTATGACTCTTGGTTCAAATAATTAAATTTATGTGATTATGTGTTAAACTTAGTTAACAATAATATTTCTAGATATAGTTTCCGAGGGTTCAATAAATTTCAAACATGTTTGGTCGAATAGTGATAGCAATATGAAATAATTATTCCGAAAATTATGAGCAATAATGTAGCATTTAATAGCAATGAATAACAATAAATGGCATTTAAAATAAACAGGAGGAATGATTCACCCAATAAAGGATGAACTAGATGGTTGTTCCTCCTAACAATGATGAGTGACAGACAAATACTTGAATGTTTGAATTATTCTCAGATCTGATGAAAAAGTATGGAATAATATAGACAAGAATATTAGTGAAAAGGTGGTGTTTGTACTTTAGTAAG
Source organism: Nicotiana otophora (assembly GCA_000715115.1). Classification (NCBI taxonomy): domain Eukaryota; kingdom Viridiplantae; phylum Streptophyta; class Magnoliopsida; order Solanales; family Solanaceae; genus Nicotiana; species Nicotiana otophora. Next base: position 4,893 of record AWOL01S0032877.1, read on the forward strand.
AGAGAGAGAGAGTCTTTTTGTCAAAGTGTGTTCTTACAACGAATATCACATGCCCCTATCATTGTCTCTTTTTTCTATATATATATGAGACATTTTCCTAAGAACCCCTAATGGTACAAGTGCAGGGAATATCCACTAGAATATTTTCTTTTTATATCCTATCCTAACAAACTAGCCGTTACAGCTCCTATCATCGATATTCAACCTCGACCTCGACCCTTGTTGACATCTCGACTACGGCTCATGTCGACACTTCGGCCAAGGACTTTTCTGCTTCTTGGGCCGCTTCGACTAACGTCGACTCGAGAATCCTTCCCATAATATTATCTTGGCTTGGGTACTCTAGAGACAGATTTTGCCTCATACAGTTAGTCCCTCCGCTTATTGAGACCGACTTCAGTCGGGGTCGATGAGCAGATTTGATCTTTATGGTAGAAACAAGTGAGCGAGCAGTTCAGGTCGTGGTGGTCATGGTGAGTCGGTAACGTGGCCCTATTCGGACCACCTATTTCAAAACATCTCGATTTTCCCGATTGATTTGTTGGAGTTGGGCTGTCCACAAATTAAGATGACATCATGAGTCATTATGACGTATTTTTCCGATGCATTGCTTCGTTTCTCATGCGCCCTTTGATTGAACTTGCTGCTTCGGTTGCGGCGCCAGTAATGATGAACCTTTTTTGGTTTTGGTTCCCAGTTTCTTATAAATAGATGTGTTGGGGTGTATTTTTGAAGTTTTAGATCTCCTACTCCAAAACTCCATATCTATTTCTTTCTTCTCTATGACTTAACACTTTCTGTTCCAGGGGCTTTTGTTGTTTTTGATCCTTTGTTGCTTAATACTCTTTTTCTTCCGATAAAAATATAACTAACATACCTGAGTCTAGTGAGGGAAGTGAGCCGGTACCTTTAGCGATGGTGCTCCCTCCTCATGAGGAGAACGTTCCCGCTATCGTTGAGGACGGAAGCTTTCTCACGGTGGAGGAGATAGTTCCTCGTAACCCCGATACCAGGTTTGATTTCTCGAAATTACCTAAAGTCGAGACCGGAACCTTTAAATAGGCGATGAATGAGGATGATTTGTTAGAGATTAAGGCTTAATATTTCCTCCCCAATCACGTCGAGTTGATCCCTGCCGGGTGGTATGCGGTGCAAGTCCACCGTCTAGGGTACTGCGCCTTCTACGCCTACCCCTTTCACGTCGGCCTTATTCTTCCTCTTCTTCCGCTGGCAATGGAATTTTGTTGCTTTTACGGTGTTTGCCCAGCTCATCTCACACCGTATGTCTACAAACTTATAAAAATGCTCACCAAATTTGCGGAGTTAGCCCGGGTCGAGCTCACACTTCGACACTTGACGTACCTATTCACCCCCAACTTTTATAGGGGGACGATGCTGAATCTTCGCCATCGAGGAGGTAAATGTTTGGTGGTGAAGATGGACGAAAAGACCAACCGCCAATTCTGGCTCAACTTTTTCTTTGTTATAATTGAGGATGTGGTGGCCAATGCCGATGGTTTCCCTGAGGCTTGGAATTGTAATCGTAAGTATGTTCCTCTTTATTTGTAGGTATCCAATTTTTCCTTCATGTTTGACCGTGGTTCTAATCTCTTATCCCTTCTTGTGCAGCTACGCGTTCTCCTCCACCTTTGGTCGACGATATTTTCGACTGGGTGGGTCGGCTCCTTCCTCACATCGTGGGGATATGTGAGTGGTCGTGCTTCTTCAAAAGGTTTGGGCCCCATCTCCCTTCGATTGGTAAGTTGTTCTCATATCTGGCTCTTAGTTATTTCTCTTTTGTGGTTTACTTTGACTGACTTTCTTTTTCTTTGTATTTCCCTTAATTTTAGCTAGGGGGTCCTCGACGAGGTCGAGAGCTCCCGCGCCTGCATTCCAAAAGAGGAAAAATGTTGGGTCCTCGACTTTCTCTCCTTCCTTGACTATGCCCATCTCGACTCGTGTCCCGGTTTCTTCTTCGGCCGCGGTTGCCTCTTCTCGTGCCCCTGTTGGTGCGTCTTTTCCTGATCCTTCCTCGGTTGTAGGCACCTCGTCCCTTTTACCATACCGCCTTGTAGATGAAGATGAGGAGGAGCTTGTACCTGGTGAGGAAGATTTTATGCCTCGTAAGAGGTGGTTTGTAGATACTGGTGGTGGGACTGCCCGGGCCGTTGATCTAATGGAGGGTGACTTTACACTGCGCGAAACAGCGACCATTGTCATCGAAGACGACGTTGGGTCAGTGTCTGAGATTCTGAGGTCAGCGGAGGCCGACGTGGGTATGTCTCTCCCTTCTGCGATGACAAAGGCCGAAGGTCCAGCCTCTAGAGTTTTTGACACTTCGCGGCAAGAGGAGTCATCGACTTTGCGGCCAGCTGATGATACTTCTTTTCCAATCGATGGGAGAGGCAAAGGTGTTGCAGAAGAAGGCTATGAGACGAGTTCAGACGTTGATGCTGGCGACCTAAAAATGATGGAAGAAGGGTTTACCCAGCTTGAGGTAAGTCTGGAGGGGACTACGAGAACCATTAAAATCCCTATAGATCGTGATTTGCTGAAGAATACGGAGAGCGCAGTTCTTGCCCTCGGTCCTCTTTGCTCCAAAATAGAGGGTGATACCCTCAAAGAAATAGATGATGTCACCTTCTCGAGGAGCATATCCGTCTTGCTATTAGGGTGAGTATTCAATGTTTTGTATTTCTCTTTTTTCTACTTTATTAGTAGGGGTGTTTTCATTTTTGCCTTTGTTCTTTTTGTTTTTGTGATTGCAGATTGTGATTTTGGAGATTAAAAGTGCTCAAAGGGAGGAGAAGCATAGGGAAATATTTCATAGGCTGAAAAACAAATATTTCGAGTACCGTGGCAAGTACCGGGAGTTTCGCAGGTGGTTTGGTGAGGGCGGCAATTTCTAGGCCCTTCGTGATGAATTTAAAGAGAAGGATGATGAGCTGGTGAGAGTCATCGAGAAGTGTAGTGTCTTTGAGGGGACGTTGAGGAGTAGGGAAGAGGAGCTTGAGGTCAACAGAACCGTAGAGGCCTAGTGCGGCAACCTTCAGGCACAAGTGGTCAAGCTGTGTAGGAAATTGGAAGAATGCCGGTTTCAGATGGAGGTCCTTAATGGTGAAGTCGCCGAGAAAGTGGAAGAGTTGGAGAAGGCGGAGGCAGCGCGATCGGAGGCTCTGAATAAGGTAGAGTCCCTTGAGGTGGTGATTCGAACTCTCCGTTCTAAGTGGGAGAATGACTTAACGACGGCCAGGCTCAAGGAAGAATGGCTTGATGAAAACATCGGGGAGTTGGAAAGAGAGACCTTTGTACTCCATGATCGAGTGGTTGCCATGGAGACCGAGAGGGCCCAATTACTGGCACAACCGTCCTTTTTTCGTACTTCGGACTTTCCCAATATTCCTTGAGATTTATATGAGGAGTAGATTCATGCTAAGGCCTAGTTAGATATCTTTCGAGATTTGCATGCGGCGGGGTATGTTTTTGATGAAGCCCTTAAAGGTGTTCGTATGAAGGCCCGCGAAGCTCGACTTGCTTGTGGGTATGATCCTGCTACGCTTGAGGCCGGCGAAGGTGATAATGAAGGTGTAGATCGACTTGGCGAGGCTGCCTGGTACGATACCGCATATCTGGAGAGTGAAGGGGACCAAGATGGCGAGGGCACCGGTGACCAAGGCAGTGAAGGAGCAGAATATCACGACGGTGGTGATAAGTAGTTTTTTTTTTTGTGAACTTTTGTGTATTTTTGCTGGTGTCTTCATGAACCTTTGTAAAAATAGTTTTAAGTATGAAATGCCAAAGTTGTTCTTTGCATCTGTTTCTTTTCCTGTGATTTGGTTTTTGTACTTGTATGTTTTTGCTTCTATTGTTTATGCATTGGGTCATGGCCGAGGTCGTCGACTTGTTTGGTTATGACCTTTCATTAGATTGCGGCAGAGGGCCGATAGGTGTTTATTCGAACGAGGCCGATCATAACTTTTCATTTAAGTTACGGGCGAGGGCCGGTAGGTGTTAGTTCGAGCGAGGTCGAGCACAACCTGAATTTGGTCTATGACCGAGGGCCGATATGTGTTAGTTCGAACAAGGTCAAACATAACCTGTATTTAATTATGGCCGAGGGCCGACAGGTGTTATTTCGAACAAGGTCGAACATAACATGTATTTAATTATGGCCGAGGGCCGGCAGGTTTTAGTTAGAACAAGGTTGAACATAACTTGAATTTAGTTATGGCCGATAGCCGGTAGGTGTTAGTTCGAACAGAATCAAACATAACCTGAATTTAGTTATGGTGGAGGGCCGGTAGGTGTTAGTTCGAACAAGGTCGAACATAACCTGTATTTAATCATGGCCGAGGGCCGGCAGGTATTAGTTCGAACAATGTCGAACATAACCTAAATTTATTTATGGCCGACGGCCGATAGGTGTTAGTTCGAAGAAGGTCGAACATAAGATGTATTTAATTATGGCCGAGGGCCGGCAAGTGTTAGTTCGAACAAGGTCGAACATAACCTGAATTTAAGCAAAATGTATTGGTAAGTGTAAAGTTTATTGCCTTGGCATTGTTGCATTTGTTACATACTTGGAGAAATTTATAGATTTTTAGGTGTTGGCTGGCGTTCCAGTCCTAGTCCTGGTCTATCTAGTCCCTTCATTGGTCGATATGGAGAATAGTGAGAGGTCAAGCAATGAAATAGTAACTAGGGCTTTGCCTTCGCGTACTTCGACTTGGAGTATTCCCTTCGTCCCCTCGTTAAAAACCTCCTTGAGAAAACCCTACTGAGACAAAACTCAAGTGAAGGAAAAAAGAGTACGACTTGAGGGACATTTTTTCTGTTAGAAGTTGAAATATTTGAGGTGGTAGATATTCTAGTTGTTTTGTAGTAGCTTTCCTTCCATTGTTTCTAGTTGAAATGATCCTTTATTTGCTTTTGCTATGATTTTGTACTGACCGTCCCAATTTGTTCAAAGCTTGTCTTCCTTGGGATTTTTGCTAGCTTGAGTTTTAGCTTTTAGTATGTAGTCCACGACTTTAAGCGGCATGACCTTTTCTTTCTTGTTATAATAGCGTTCTGCTTGCTGTTTTTGGGCGATCATTCTTATATATGCCATATCTCTTCGTTCGTCGACTTCGACGAGTTCCTGCATTCTGCCTTCGTTATTGCTTGTGCCGCTCTCATAGGAGTAACTTAGATTGGGCTCTCCAACCTGGTATTACCGCCTGGGTCCCGTAGACCAAAGAGTAGGACGTCTCTCCTGTGCTCGTTTTGGGAGTTGTTCGGTAGGCCCACAATACTTATGGTAGTACTTCCGGCCATAGTCCCTTGGCATCCTCAAGCTTTTTCTTCATGATGTTTAGTATCTATTTGTTGGAGTACTCTGCTTGCCCATTGCCCACGGGGTGGTACGGGGTTGAGAGTATTCTTTTGATATGCCATTTCTCAAAACAAATTGCGGTTTTCTTTCTTGTGAATTGGGGCCCGTTGTCGCAACTGATTTCTTTGGGAAGGCCGAACCGGCATATGATATTTCTCCATATTACTTCATGTTCCCGTATTTGGGCGAATGCTCCTGCTTCCACCCACTTAGAGAAATAGTCAGTTAAAATCAAAAGCAATCGTACATTACTTTGTCCTGCCGGAAGGGGGCCTACGATGTTCATTCCCCATTTGATGAATGGCCAAGGTGAGGTGACCGAGTGGAGGTGTTCTCCCGCTTGGTAAATTATTGGGGCGTACTTCTGGCATTTCTCGCATCTTTTTACGAAGTCTACTGTCTTCTTTTACATAGTGAGCGAGTAATATCCTGCCCGTATGAGGCATCTGACCAGTACTCAGTTGCCTAAATGATCCCCATAATGGACCTCGTGGATTTCTTCGAGGACACATCGAGTTTGGCTTGGGCCCAGGCACTTCGCTAAAAGGGCCGCCATAGGTTCTCTTGTACAGGTCGTTGTGGAGGATACTGTATCTGGCTGCTTACATTCTCAGTTTCCTGGACTCTTTTTTATCGCCTGGGAGTGCGCTGTCCTGCAAGTATGCAATAATATGATTGCGTCAGTCCCAAGTTAATTTAATGGTTCTTACCTCGACTTGGTCTAGCGATGAGTTGAGGAGATGGACCACTATTTTGTCTCCTGTTATGATGCTTTTGGTGGCTGTAGATAGTTTAGAGAGGCCATCTGCCTTTGGTGTTCTGTGCTTGTGGAATTTGGTCGAGCTGGCATTCGTCGAACTCGGGCAGCAGCTTGCAGATTTCAGTCTCATATTTTTGCAACCTTTGTTCCTTGATTTGGAAAGTCCCCGTGACTTGGTTGACTACGAGCTGGGAATCACAGCGTAATTTTAACCGTTTTGCCCAATACTTTAGCATTAGTCTCAAACTTGCAATGATGACCTCATACTCGGCCTCGGTGTTAGTCATATTCGGGCACCTTATGGACTGACGAATTACTTTGCCTCTTGGGACTTCGAGTATGAGTCCCATTCCGGACCCCGACACGTTGGATGCACCATCGGTGTATAGGACCCAGAGGTCTTGTGTTTGGGGGGGAAGTTTGAACGGCTTCCCTTTCGACTTCAGGCATTATTTTTGCGCCGCAGTCGACAACGAAGTCAGCGAGTACTTGTGACTTTATCGCCGTCCGCGACTGGTACGTGATATCTTGCTCGCTTATCTTGATGGCCCATTTGGCCATCCTTCCTGATAGCTCGAGTTTATACAAAATGTTTCTTAGGGGAAGTTGTGATGGCCGAGATGGGGTGACATTGGAAATACGGTCCAAGCTTCCGTGAAGCTACGACTAAGGGCAAAGCTAGTTTCTTGAGGTGCGGGTACCTCGTCTCGGCATCGACTAGTGTTTTGCTAATGTAATAGATGGGAGATTGCATACCTTTGTTTTCTCAAATTAGGATTGCGCTTACGGCTACCTCGAATACAGCTAGATAAACGAGAAGACGCTCCCCCAGCTCTGGTTTTGAAAGCAAGGGCAGTGATGATAGGTAGGCCTTTAGTTTCCTCAGAGCCTGGACGCACTCCGAAGTTCATTTGAGGTTGTTATCCTTCTTAAGTACGCTAAAGAATTTATGGCACCTATTCGACGATCGCGAGATGAACATTGATAGGGTGGCGATATGGCCAGTCAACTTTGGACCTAGTTTTTGGTGGTCAAGAGTTTGGGTATCCCCTCGATGGCTTTGATTTAGTCAAGGTTGACCTCGATCCCTCGTTGTGATACCAGGAAACCTAGGAACTTTCCTGAGGCTATGCCGAACGCACACTTCTTCGGGTTTAGTTTTATTTAGTACCGTCTGAGTATGTCGAATGTCTCTTTCAGATGGTCGATGTGGTCTTCTCTCCTTTTGGACTTGACCAACATGTCTTCTATATATACTTATATTATTTTATCGAGTTGATTCTTGAACATCTTTGTCACCAATATTTGATAAGTCTCCCCCGCATTCTTTAGTCTGAAGGGCATGGCCTTGTAGCAGTACGTTCCTTGGTGGGTGATGAACATGGTTTTTTCCTAATATTCCTCTGCCATGAGGATCTAATTATAGCCTGAGTAAGCGTCCAAGAAGCTTAATAGCTCATGTCCGGCCATTGCGTCAATGAGTTGGTCGATATGAGGCAGTGGGAACGAGTCCTTTGGGCAGGCTTTGTTCAAGTCTGTGAAGTCCATGCACATCCGCCATTTCCCATTTTTCTTTTTAACCATTACTACGTTGGCGACCCACTTGGGGTACTTCGACTCCCTAATAGAACCATTTTCTAATAGGTTTTCAACCTCCTCGCGCACTGCGTCATTGATTACGGAGTTGAATTTACGCCTTACCTACCTTACCGGGGGTGGAAAAGGTCGATGTTTAATTTGTGCGTGGTGATTTCCTTTGGGATGCCCAACATATCTGCATGACTGAAATCAAACAAATCCGAGTTAACTTTTAAAAATTGACTGAATTTACCTGGTTCCTGAAGTTTGCAACTAATATAGGCCTTTTTGGTATGGTGTTTGGGATCTAATTGAATGGGGTCTAGGTCTTCTATGGTCGATCCTGCGGCTTCGACTCTATCAGGATCTTTGATGCCTTCCCCGATCTAGTCATGCCCTGACCTCGGCCCTACTGATTTCTATGCCTCTTTTTCTTTGTCCTTCATTTGTTGGGTGGCCGTGATGTCTAAAGCAATGCGGTACAATTCCTGTGACGTACGTTGCTCTCCTAGTATGCTAAATATTCCCCATGGAGTTAGGAATTTGACGACTTGGTATAAGTTGGAGGGGACGACCTTCATTGGGTGTATCCGCAGTCATCCCACTATGGCGTTGTACACGGTGTCTTGGTCCATGATGTGGAATGTTGTTTTCAGATTCACGCCATCGGCCAAAATGGGGAGTGTAATTACCCCGGACGTTCGTTCAACTGCATTGTTAAAACCAATTAGCATGATGCAGCGTGGTACTATCTTATCCTCGAGTTTCATTTGGGTAAGTAATCGGGGATGGATAATACATGCGCCGCTCCCGTCATCTATCATAATGCGTTTATCATCTATATCTAAAATTCGTAGAGTAATAACGAGGGCGTCATTATAAGGAAAATCCAAATTGTCGGCCTTCGACTAATCGAAAATGATACTTTCTTCAAGTTCGTCGTACCGTTAGCGGGTGATAGATTGATTGAGTTTATGGGTAGTGGTGAACTTTACGCTGTTGATAGATGCATTGTCACCGCCGCCGATGATCATGTTGATGGTACGAGCTGGTGAAGGTGGCTTAGGCGGACCTTGATGTTCGCGTCCTCTAGCGAAATTAGTTCTTCCCCTATCACTTAGCAGCTCTTTAAGGTGTCCTTGTTGTAACATGTTCATGATTTCCTGCCTCAGGACGATGCAGTCTTCAGTCTTGTTCCCTCGTTCCTGGTGGAACTCACAGAGGGCGTCGAATTTTCTGGTGTTAGGGTTCGATCTCATCTTTGGCGGCCACTTCAATTTTGGCCCAAGCTTCTCCAGGGCGTAAACTATCTCTATAGATGACATACAAAAATTATGAGCATATAATAGGTGGCATTCTTGAATGAAGTCTATCCGAACCGAATTAGCACTTCTCAGATCAGGCTAGGCCTCTCCAGCTGAGCTGGGCGCCGGGGCCCTGGATGCGCTAGCGATTGGCACATAGGGGAATGGTTGCCCGGGTTTCTCGGCCTGGTATCCTGCACCTCGCGTTCATGATATCTACATTCAACTGTGCCCCGGAGACACGGTCGAAGCACGCCCGTCCAGTGTGCTTCTTTCACGACATGCTATAGTCCTGGGTGTCTTCNAGGTCGAATCACGCCCGTCCAGTGTGCTTCAAGGTGAAGATTAGCCAAGCTTCCTCCAACAATCCTGTTCGGGGATCGGTGGGATGCCGGAGATGGAGCTGACCTCGCTGCTGACCTGGGAGCAGGCTTCTCATCCGCTGCTCTAGCTAATTGTCCACCCTTTCCAAGCTCCAGTTCGTTGATCTGTGGGCATACGGGTATTTTCCGGAAATAGTCCGCTATAAAGCCTACCGGCCAGAAAGTCCTTAAGAACGAGAAAGCCGACTAAAAAGCTACTGAGACGGATGTCTCATCGGGTTCAGAAGGGGATGGGAATGCAGATTTGGATGCCTCTATTAGGCACCTTTGGTCTAGGCTTTCTCAGCCCCTATCGGAAATAGGAGTGACTACCAATTCCGAAGGGAATGCATGCTACGAAAGATAGGGCGCACTAAAATCTAGTGAATGGGGTTCCATATTCATGAAAAGCCAGGTTTGAAATGATCCATGTTACGTCTCCGATTTCAAAGAAAAAGCTGAGGCGAGAGCTATACCTTCTGGAACCGGAGCAATAACTGCTATAAAGTAAGGAGATCCGTACATATTTATTCCTGAGCTATTTTGCATAAATAAAAGCTATCTGTCGGTCCCCGTTGGTTAATTGTGTCAACAGAGGCAAGGAGTACCGCTGGACTATCCCACTAGCGATCCTATTCTCCGGATAATTCAAATCGAAGCAATTAGATGTCCAACTCGGGCCTATATGACATGCTGGCGAAAACGCCGCAGGCGCGAAGCGTGGTAGGCCTGGTGGGGATCACGAAGGCAGTTGTCGTTCTTCTGTAACTATAGAAAGGCTAAGTGAAGTACTTATAGGGACTTCTTTATCCGCCATCGTTATCACAAATTGAATATCCTGTTAATGTGCCAGCCCTAGCCCGTCTTGCGCGAGTGAACTGTGCTTAGACGCTTCGTCGCTATCGCAAGAATATAGCGATCGAAGAGCTATGGCAGGGCGAGATAAACAAATAAAGAGCTAACTTTCTCTAGTTGGTAGGCGTGCGAGTAAGAGGGTAGTCGGCCGATGTTTGTCCCGCATATCACTAGGAAGATCGGGATCTTTACAAAGGGCTTTATAAAGCGGATCCCACCTTTCTTTCGAAATAAAGGAAGGAGAAGGCCGCAATACTTATCCAAAGACAGGACAAGTTGTCTTTGAATACTTTTGAAAAAGTTTTTAGCAAAAAAAGCAAAAACCTGAAGCACTCACTTCAACTCCTGTCCTGCAGTGGTTGTCCCTCGCTGCTGCGTTCTTTTAAGCTATGGATTAAAGGGCTGTGCCCATTCTCCCTCTTCTTCCGCTTTACAACCGGAATAAGGAACCTTAGAATTCACCCTACCTGTCGATGAAAATATGGGATTTGAGAGGAGCTGAAAATTTTCCTTTCTTTTCATGGAAAGAAATTATGTTCAAGTTGGCGGGTACTTCGACTGCCTTGTATCAGGTGAAGAGAAGGGGGTGGTAGGAAGCAAGCAGAGGAAGCGGGGAGGTACTTGAGAGAATGGAAGGCGGGGGCCCCTAATCGAACCGATCTACGAGAGGCGCTGATAGATGAAGGCCCAGGGCATAGCAGGATGAACCAATAAACACGATCGCCTGCCAGTGGAAGTTGAAGAATGAGCCGGCGACTCATAGGCAGTGGCTTGGTTAAGGGAACCCACTCGCTTCCAGCGTAGGAGGCCAAGCATTCTGCCAGACGGCACAACCTATCCAGGAATCTGGACCTTCAACAGTATAACATGACTTATATACACGTGTCCACGGGACAAAGAATAAGACCACTTAGATCAGAATAGCAAGCCCGACACTATTCTATTTACTCTCTCAAATGAGGAACCTTTTATTCCGGCGTAACAGCGGTAGAACGTAACAGTCTTCTTAGGTCAGGGGCGGCCGGACCGGGGGGGCTGTGTTTTTAATAAACAGTCGCTACCCCCTGGTATGTGACAAAACTTCCCTTCCATATAGATTGCCGTGGCATGAACTAATTTCTTCGCTTCGATTCCGCCCCCCGGTTCCCAGGGTTAGGGTATTCCCTATTATGAGCCTACTCATCAATAGTAGCTTGAAGCTATAGTTTAAGAGAAGTGACAAGATCATCAAAAAAGGGAGGCACTCAAGCTTAAAAAAAGGGGGAAGCCGCGGTCGAACTCTTATGTCAGAAGAGTCCTCCGAATATTTTGGTCTTACATTAGTTTCGATATCTTTTTGGAATATCAATCCGCTATCTCTATGATTTGATCCTTCGCGGTAAAAAGAAAAAACAATACAAAAGCAACGTGGAAGGCTAGGGTGGTTTTTAGAAACAGGACCCCCGCACTGTAAAAAGTTTCCTTTTTATACAACTCATGATATCTTTCGAACAGTTAGGGCCAAATCCTGAAGAAAGGGAAGCTAGTGAGAGAGAATCCAAGTGAGTGGTCCGACCAAGAAAGGCATGGGACTTTTGGGCATTGCTTGGGCCGAGTGTTGTATGGCTACCTAGTGGTCTGGCATGCAGTTAAAAAGCTAGGTCACTGACATATCCTTTTTTGTCTTTATTTGACCCCAAGAATGGATTGGATCGATCATATTTGCATTTCCACTATGTTTCAGCCTCGAGCAGCCATCGCAAGCAAAGAGATCAGGCCTCACTGAAATAAGAAAAGCTTTTTTCTTTCTTTCATCCATACCTTCAGCTGGCTGTTCCCCTACGGCTACCTTGTTACGACTTCACCCCAGTCGAAGACCCCACTGTGGTATGCGCCAATAAGGTGAGATAGGCAAGAGGTAGCTTGCTTCCAAGCCGGGTACTATGAGGCCCACGACTTTCTTGATCGCCTCCTCATTTGAAAATGGGGATAAGCGAGAAGCTTTTTTTTTCTTTTTCCTTTCTATAGTGGAGATAAATAGAAAGAAAAGAATCTAATTGCAAAAGCAAAAAGGGATGTCGGAATAAGAGATGAAAGTTTGTTAGCAGTCTAGACCCACTTCTTTCTCGAGAAGAGATGGGAAAGGACCACCTCTTCTTTTTGTATGATAATATCTCGTTACGAACAAAAAAGTGGGGCTGCGCTCGGTAGTTTTGTAGCAGGTTGTTTTGGACGGATCTGATCGTAGCTTCGAGTTCAGGTGCCGTACTGCCCCCTTTCTGCCTTTCTTGCTTGATTCGTCTTTCATCTCACTGAATTGCGCGTGCACTTCTGCCAGAGCAGAATCACGTGAGCCATAGTCAAACGATCCAAACCAGGTGGAGAGCGCCGAAGCTTATCCACCTGAAGCACAGTTGGGGAGCGGAGGTACCCTCGAGCGGTGTATGGGCTGTGATATTTGTGGTAGCGAGGGTAGAACTCGGAGGGGCTTTCACTTCGACACGTCTTCGCTCGTGATCGCGAGGTAGTGATGAGTTTCACGCGCTCTAATCCTGGCCCGGAGTTGTAATCTTCCTATTAATGATTGTGACAGCTTTTATAGGACCACTACCCTTTATCAAGCTGGTTTACAAGAGTTCTGGCTTTCCCAACCGGGCAAATGAAATTATGTGGTATGGTATCGTATATAAGTTCTCTCCCCCTCTCGGCCTTGCTTTCATTCCTGTCTCATGTGAAATAGCTCCTAAGGCAGATCCTCCCCGGCCTCTTCTCTTTTTAGTGGGTGAGGAGCTCTCCGCCGGACCACAGTCTTGACCTCCGATCCCTGAGATGTGGATCATCCAAGGCCCCGGTAGACGCGCAGACCGAGTGAGTTTCCGCCGATCCCGATCCAGATACAGGAAGAATTCCAGCCTTTGTTGCCCCTCGGTAGAGTGACCATACCCTGGGACTTTATGTTCATAATGATGTCATGCTGTAACTATTCAATACCCCTACGAAAATTTGATCACGACCATTAACTTCTTCTTTAAAAAAAGGATTCCAACAACAAAACTGCTTCCACAACTACGAAAAGCAAATTTCTATATCTCGCATCTCTCCCCGTTCCTACCGTCCAAAACAGGCCTATGGAGTATAGCCAAGTGGTAAGGTTAGGTACCTGTGCAGGTGAGGCGTCGGTCGATCCTAGAAACGGCGGCAGCAGCGCGAGGAGTTAACGAGTAAACCCGGCGGCTTCTATGAAGAAGGCGGCGCAAAGGAGGCTCGAATGCTTTATTTCTGTCCTAGTTGATCCTGATTCGACGCCCGAAGCGAGTGAAACTCGTCCTTCATTTCGCCCGAGGAGTGATCCCTCTCTTATTTTCCCTTTTTTTAAGATAAGAAAGGAGACAATAAGGAGGCATACCTCTATCGATTCAATGAGTTCCCGTCCTTGGTTTGGATGGACCTTCTTCATAGCGAGGGAGGGGGCGGTGGCCGTTGTGATATATGGTTTATTCCGTTCCCTATTAGGTCGCGAAATTGGATAATCTCTTCTAGTATTCTCTCTTCGATCCTTTCTTGATTCTTCTTGTACCGAGGTTAGTCGGTGGGTTGGCCCGTTGAGGTCATCCTCATCTGCACGGACCTCGACATAATAAGCATTATGGATTTCGTCCCAAGTGGTTGGGGGGTACTTCATCAACTGACTCAACAATTTCCTCGTTGCTCTTGAACCATTCCTACTCAGCTCGTTCTGAAAAGTCATGATTGTCATCCTTTCGGACACGTTTGGCAAAGTCATCCTTACTCGGTTGAACCCGGTGAGGAAGTCCCTCAGTCTCTGGGGTCCCTCCCCAGAGACTGTTTAATAGCAAATACGTCCTTTACTGTCGCCTCAGCCTTCTTGGCTCTGGCGTAGGCCGTTACAAATTTGTCGGCCATTTCTTCAAAGGTTTCTATGGAGTCTGCTGGTAGCTGCGAATACCAGGTTAAAGCCCCTCATGTGAGGGTTTCGCTGAACTTCTTCAGCAAGATGGAAGACACTTGTTCTGTGGCGAGGTCGTTGCCTTTTACGACGGTGATGTAATGAGTCACATAATTTTCAGAGTCGGTTGTGCTGTCATATATCCTAAGGTAGGGCGGCATTTTAAAGGTTTTTAGTATGGCATACGGTTATGCATTATCACTGTAAGGATGCTCGATGAACCGGCCAATGTCCCTCTTCGGCAACAGCTTAGGAGCGCCCGGTATATTGTCGACTATTTCTTGGTGTTCTTTCATTTGATCTCGGAGCGCCTTATTTTCATTATCCATTTTTTACATCCTTTTCAGAATGGTTGCAAGGGCGTTGTCACGTGCACTATCAATGACATTGTGAGTAATACCTGTCGTTGCAGGAGAAGGCCGGTTGTACTGCTCGTCCGCTTGTTGTATCGTGCAAGTCCTTGTATTTTCTGTAGTCATGTCCCGAGTGGGATTGTTGAGGATGTTGGTTAGCGTGTCAGTTAGCCACGCTTCGAGGAGTGTTTTTAGAACATGAGGCGTCTCTTCCCCCACAGACATGGAGGCTCCCTTACCACGAGAATTTGTGATGCTGCAGTGAGGGAGCAGTGACCCATCTCGCCTAGGGGAGGCACTGGGCGTCGCGCCTTCGTCTGCCATTTCACAGCTTTCGTTGATGACGTTCATGAGGTTGGTCGGGAGGTCACTTATTATTCCTGTCTTTTCTTCTCGGTTACCTGCCATGTTGGGATTTGTGCACACAAATAAAGGAGATCTTATTTTTCATTTTTTTTAACGTTAGTGACCTATGTTAGTTGTAGATCTAGAAGAAACTAAAACTTTTAACTAAGAAATAACACAAATGGCGCCAAATTATTTGACCAAAAATATGACTCTTGCTTCAAATAATTAAATTTATGTGATTATGGGTTAAACATAATTAACAATAATATTTCTCGATGTAGCTTTTAAGGGTGCAATAAACATCAAACAAGTTTGGTCGAATAGTGATAACAATATGCAATAACTATTTAGAAAAGCATGAGATTTAATGTAGCATTTAATAACAATGAATAACAATAAATAACATTTAAGTAAATATGAGGAATGATTCACCTAATAAAGGATAAACTAGATGGTTGTTCCTCCTGAAAATGATGAGTGACAGACAAAACCTTGAATGTTCGAATTATTCTCGGCTCTGATGGAAAAATATGGAATAGTATAGACAAGAATCTTAGTAAAAATGTGGTGTTTGTATCTAAGTAAGAGAGAGAGAGAGAGAGAGAGAGAGAGAGAGAGAGAGAAACTTTTTGTCAAAGTGTGTTCTTACAAACGAATATTACATGTCCCCATCATTGTCTCTTTTTTCTATATATATGGGATATTTTTCTAAGAAACCATAATGGTACAAGTGCAGGGAATATCCACTAGAATAGTCCCTTTTTAAATCCTATCCTGACAAACTAGCCGTTACAGTTCCTATCATCGATATTCGACCTCGACCCTTTTTGACATCTCGACTACGGCTCATGTCGACACTTCGGCCAAGAACATTGTTGCTTTTTGGGTCACTTCGACTAACGTCGACTCGAAAATCCTTCCCATGACATTATCTTGGCTTGGGTACTACTCTAGAGACAGATTTTGCCTCATACAATTATGTTCATGTTTCTCCTTCCGTTTCATTTATGTCAACCTACATTTTATTTAGTTCATTCAAAAAACAATGATTCGTTTTTAAATCTTGAAACAATTTAACGATGTGATAACTTATTTAGTGCTATAAATTTCAAAAGGTTTGATTTTTTTATTAAACTTATTCAAACCCAGTCAACTAATTTACATAAATCGAAATGGACGGGGTATTAATTTTCCATCTCACTTCTGTATTTGCTTTGTCACTTTTACTTTGTATGTGAGTGTGTTTTGTCATTTTACGTAAGGGTTTTCGTTGGATTATTGTATACGATATCATCTTTTTGTCCACGGTCTCTTGTAAAAACAATGATGTAGACGCCCCCCAAGCTGACTAAACTTTTCCAACTTTTAATTGGTTGACCAAAAAATATGGATTTTGGTTCAACTAATTAAATTTATATATATGAGAGTTAATCTTAGTTAACAATAATATCTCAAAGATGAAGTTCTCAGAAGTGCAATAAATACTATGTAGAAATATTTTACTGACAACGGCAGCGCACAACAATATTTAATAAGTCAAAGGCAATAATATAGCACTAAATACTGATGAATAGCAATAAATGACATTCAAGTAAATAGAACGAATAAGTCACCCAAAAAGGATGGAACCAGTGAATGTTCTTTCTGACAATGACGAGTGATGGATAATGCTTTGAATATTTGAGTTATTCTCGGATAGTTGAAAAATGTTGACAAGAATCTTAGTGAAAATGTGATGTTTGTATGCTTGCAATAAGATCTGATTCTCTCTCTCAAGTCAAAGTGTATTTTACAAATGAATATCACATGCCCCTATTATTGTCTTTCTCTATTTATAAGGAACATGTTCCTAAAAACCCTAATAGTTTAAGTGCAGAGAATATCCACTAGAATATTCTCTTTTGTGTCCTATCGTGAAACTAGTCGTTATAACTCTTTCAGGGGTGCTCGACCTCGGCCTTGATGACAACTCCTCGACTTTATTTTTTGCTGACTCTTCGACCACGGCCTTCGCTGGTAATTAGATTACTTCGACACGTGACGTCCCAAGAATGTTTTACTAATACTCTTTTGACTAAAGATGAATTTGGCCTATATAATTAATCCCTCCGCTTATCGAGGTCATTTCTGCGGACGAGATCGGTGAGCGGACAATGTCGTTTATGATACCATTCTATGGAATTGGCTGAGGAGGTGGTCATGGAGACAGGGCTACGTGGCCTTCTAAGGTCCGCATCTTTTGAATTTTTTGAATTTCCCGGGATATCTGTTGGAGCCATCTGGTCCAAGAGAAAAAGTGACGTGACGGCATCATGCGTCATAATGACACCGTTTCTCGACGCATTACATCAATTTAGGTGTGACCCTTTATTGGCTCTATTGTTTCGATATCCGCACTAATCATGACCCGCCACTTCGATTCCGGTGCCTCTCAAACCTTATAAATAGCGGAAGGTTTGTTGATTTTGAAATTGTTTCCTAACTCTTTCTTCTCTTTAAGCAATATCTTCTCATTCATATTCTTTGCAGAATCCTTTCTACACTTTATTTCAGCAACTTACATTGTTCCTCATTCCCTCTTGCTTGTTATTCTCCTTCTATACATCGAATTATGTCTAACATACCTTCTGAGGCTGGTGAGGGTAGTCGGGTTGCTCCCTTGGCGGTTGTTTTCCCTCTCATGGGGAGGGCGCTTACGCCATTGCTGAGGATAATCCCACGTAATCCCGATTCCAAGTCTGATCTTACTAAAGTATCGGATGTTGCGCTCAAAATTTTTAAATCAATGATGACGCCTAAAGAATTGGCAGAGCTTAAGGACAAATGCGGCCTTCCCAACCATGTTGAGCTGATCTCAGATGAAGGGGACGTGGAACAAGTCCACCACCCTAGGTATTGTGCCCTCTATGCCTATCCATCCCTCATTGGCTATTCTCTTCCTCTCCTCCCGTTGGTGGAGGAATTTTGTTGCCACTACGGTGTTTGCTCAGCTGAGCTTGCACCATATGTCTACAAAGTGATTAAGATGCTGGCCAAATTCACCGAGCTAGCCGGGGTCGAACTAACGCTACAACACTTGATATACCTGTTTGCCCCTGGCTTTTATAGGGGAACGATGTTGAATATTCGCCACCGATGAGGCAAGTGTTTGGTGGTGAAGATGGACGACAAAGCTAATCATCAATTCTGGTTTAATTTCTTCTTTGTCGGGACCGAGGACGTCGTGGCCAACGTCAACGGCTTCCCTGAAGCTTGGAACTATACTCATGAGTACCATGTTTCCTACTACATTTGCTTTTGATTCTGAATTTTGATTGATGGTGATTTTTTTATCTTCTCTTATGTAGCCAACGGTCGGCCTCCTCATCTGTCTTCTCATATTTCTGACTTGGTTGAGCGACTCCTTCCTTACATCGTAGGGATCTATGATTGGCCAAGTTTTTTCAAGAAATTTGGGAATGTTCTCCCTTCAACCGGTAATGCGATTGCGCTGGTCCCAAGTTAAGTTTGTGGTTCTTACTTCGATTTGGTCTAATGATGAGTTAAGGAGATGGACTATGTTTTTATCCCTGGTTGTGATGCTTTTGGTAGCCGCAGATAGTTTGGCGAGGCCGTCTGCTTCAACACTCTGCGCCTGTGGGATCTGATCGAGCTGACATTCGTCGAACTCAGGTAATAGCTTGCAGATTTTGGTATGGTATTTTTGCAACCTTTATTCCTTTATTTGGAAAGTCCCTGTGACTTGGTTGACTACGAGCTGAGAATCACAACGGAGTCTCAACCGTGTTCCCCCATACTTCAGCGTTAACCTCAACCATGTAATTACGGCCTCATACTCGGCCTCATTGTTAGTCATATCTGAGCACTTTATGGACTAGCGAATTACTTCTCCTGTAAGGGCATCGAGTACAAGTCCCAGTTCGGACCCTGATGCATTCGATGCGCATCGCTGTATAGGACAGAGAGGCCTTGTGTTTGGAGGGAAGATTGGATGGCTTCCCTTTCGACTTCAAGCATTATTTTTGCACTGAAGTTGGCGATGAAGTCGGTAAGCACTTGCGACTTTATCGCCGTTTGCGGCTGGTATGTGATATCGTGCTTGCTTAGCTCGATGGCCCATTTGGCCAGCCTCCCCGACAACTCAGGTTTGTGCAAAATGCTCCTCAGGGGAAAAGTTGTGACGACCGAAATGGGATGGCATTGTAAATAGGGTCTAAGCTTTCGTGAAGCTACGACCAAGGCCAGAACCAATTTTTTGAGGTGTGGGTACCTCGTCTCGGTGTCGACGAGTGTTTTGCAAATATAAATAGATGGGAGATTGTGTACCTTTATTTTTGCGGATCAAGACTGCGCTTAACGCTACCTCGGAGATGGCTAGATAGACGAGGAGTTGCTCACCAAGTTCGGGTTTTGAAAGCAGGAGTGGTGATGATAGGTATGCCTTAAGTTCTCGCAGATCCTGGACGCACTCGGGAGTCCACTCGAGGTCGTTGTCCTTTTTTAGTATGCCAAAAAATTTGTGACATCTATCCGACGACCGCGAGATGAACCTTGATAGGGCGGCGATTCGACCTATCAACCTTTGGACTTTTTTTTGGTGGTTAAAAGTTTTGGTATCTTCTCGATAAATATGATTTGGTATGGGTTGACCTCAATCCCTTGTTGCGACACCAATAAACCTAAAACTTTCTCGAGGCTATGCCAAACGCGCATTTCTCCGGGTTCAGATTCATTCGGTACCGTCTGAGTATATCGAAAGTTTCTTTTAAATGATTAATGTGATCCTCTGCCTTTTCGGACTTGACCAGCATGTCATCTATATATACCTCCATGGTCTTACCGAGCTGGTCTTTGAACATCTTTGTTACCAATCTTTAATATGTAGCCCCCGCGTTCTTCAGCCCAAATGGCATGACCCTATAGCAATATGTTCCCTGGTGGGTGATGAACGTGGTCTTCTCCTGATCTTCTTCCTCTATAAGAATTTGGTTATAGCCTGAAGCATCCAAAAAACTCAGTAGTTCGTGCCCGGCTATTGCATTGATGAGTTTGTTGATATAAGGTAATGGGAACGAATCCTTCGGGCATGCTTTGTTCACATCTGTGAAATCCACGCACATCCGCCATTTCCTGCTTTTATTTTTGACCATCACTACGTTGGCGATCCATTTGGGGTACTTCTACTCCCTAATAGATCCATTCTCTAACAGTTTTTCCACCTCCTCGCGGACTGCATCGTTGATGGCAAAGTTGAATTTATGCCTAGCCTGTCTTACTGGGGGTGGAATGGGTCAATATTTAATTTGTGCGTGGTGATTTCCTTTGGGATGCCTGGCATATCTGCATGGTTGAAGGTAAACAAATATGCATTAGATATTAAGAATTGACTGAATTTACCTGGTTCTCGGAGTTTGCAGCCGATATAGGCCTTTTGCTACGGTCGTTGAGGTCCAATTGAACGGGGTTGAGGTCTTCTATGGTCGAACCTGCAGCCTCGACCGTGTCAGGATCCATGATGACGTCCTAGGTCTCTTCTTGTGTCGACCTCGACCTTGTTGATTGCTATGCCTCTTTTTACTTGTCTTTTTTCTATTAGGTTGTTGTGTTGTCTAAGGAAATGCGGTAGCATTCCCGGCGTTGTTTTTCGTATATGCTGAATATCCTCTATGGTGTTGGAAATTTAATTACTTGGTATAGGCTGGAGGGGATGGCTCTCATGGGATATATCCATGGTCGTCCCACTATGGCGTTGTACATGGTGTCTTGGTCTATGATGTGGAATGACATCTCCAGGGTCACGCCACCGACCAAGACAGGGAGTGTAATTTCTCCGGATGTCCGTTCAACTACATTATTAAAATCGATTAGAGTGATGCAGCGCGATACTATCCTATCCTGAGTCTCATTTGGGTGAGGACTCGGGGATGGATAATGCATGCTCCACTTCCATCATCCATCATGATGCATTTTACATTAGTATCTAAAATGCGTAAAGTAATAACGAGGGCATCATTATGAAGAAAAGTCAAACCGTCGGCATCCGACTCATCGAAGATGATACTTTCTTCGAATACGTTGTGTCGTTCGTGGGTGATAGACCGATTTAGCTTGTGGGTGGTGGTTAACTTCACGCTGTTGATGGTGGCATCGTCGTCACCGCCGATGATCATGTTGATAGTACGATCTGGTGATGGCGGTTTCGGTGGGCCTTGGTGTTCATGTCCTCCAAAAAATCTTTTGTGTCCCCGTTCCTGGTGGAACTCACAGAGGGTGTCGGATTTTCTGGTGTTCGGGTCTGATCTCATCTTCGGCGGCCACTTCACCTTTGTTCCGAGTTTTCAAGAGCGTAGACTATTTCTATAGGTGACAAACAAAAATTGTGAGCAGTTAATAAAGAGGGCATACCTCTTTCGTTCTGGTAAGTCCCAGTCCTTGGCCGGGATAAAACTTCTTCAAAACCGGGGGGGAGGGGGGAGAGGTGCGGTGGCCGCCCTAACGTATGGTTGGTGCCATTCCCTGTTGAGTCGCTGATCCAGGTGATCCCTTCTGGTGTTGTCTCTTCGTTCTTTTCTGGATTCGGTTTATACCGAGGTTAGCCGGTGAGTGGTCCGTTGAGGTCGTCCTCATCTACTCGGACTTCGGCACATTAAGCATTATGGATTTCGTCCCAAGTGGTTGGGGGATATTTTATCAATCGGCTCAACAATTTTCTAGTCACTCTTGAACCATCTCTACTCAACCCGTTCTGGAAAGCTGTGACTGCCATCCTTCGGATACGTTCGGCAGAGTCATCCTTACTCTGTTGAATCGGGCGAGGAAGTCCCTCTCCCAAGGACTGCTTGATAGCGAATATGTTGTTTACTCTTGCTTCCGCCTTCTTTGCTCCGGCATGGGCAGTTACAAACTTGTTAGCCATTTCTTCGAAAGTTTCTAAAGAGCGGGCTGGTAGTTATGAATACTATATTAATGCCTCTCCCATAAGGTTTCGCCAAACTTCTTCAGCAAGATAGAGGACACTTGTTCCTTAGCGAGGACGTTGCCTTTTATGGCGGTGATGTAATGAGTCACATGATCCTCAGGATCGGTCGTTCCGTCGTATATCCTGAGGTAGGGCGGCATTTTGAAGGTTTTTGGTATGGCATGCGGGGCTGCATCATCCTGTGTGGCTGCTCTACGAACCTGTCGGCGTCCTTTTTTGGCAGCAGCTTAGGAGCGCCTGGTATCTTGTCGACTTGTTCTTGATGTTCTTTCATTTGCTCTCGGAGTGCTTTATTTTCGTTCTCCATTTCTTCCATCCTCTTTAGAATGGTAGCGAGGGCACTGTCACCTGCACTGTTAGTAATATTGTGAGTTATACCTATAGTCGAAGGGCTGGGTCAGTTGCACTGCTTGTTTGTTTGTTGTATCATGCAAGCTCTTGCGGTTTCTGCAGCCATGCCTGGAGCAGGTTTGTTGAGGACACTCACTAGCATGTCGATAAGCTATAATTCGAGGAGTTTTTTCACAGTTGGGGGCGTCCCTTCTTCTACAGACGTGGAGGCCTATTTTCCACTAGGTTTTGTTATACTGCAGTGTAGGGGAGGTGACCTCTCGCGCCTAGGGGACACGTTGGGCATCACGTCATTGCCTACTGTTTCGCAACCTTCGTTGATAATATTCATGAGGTTGCTGGGAAAGTCACTTGCTATTTTTGTCCTTTCTCCTTGATTACCTACCATGTAGGGTTTTGTACGCACAAAGAAATGAGATCTCGGGATTTTTGATGTTAGTGACTTGCGTTAATTGTAGATCTAGAGGAAACTAAGAATTCCCCACAGATGGCGCCAAATTATTTGACCAAAAAATATGGATCTTGGTTCAACTAATTTAATTTATATACATGAGGGTTAATCTTAGTTAACAATAATATCCCAAAGATGAAGTTCTCAGAAGTGCGATAAATACTACGTAGGAATATTTTAATGGCAGCGGCAGCGCACAACAATATTTAATAAGTCAAAGAAAATAATGTAGCATTAAATATTGATGAATAACAATAAATGACATTCAAGTAAATAGAATGAATGAGTCACCCAAGAAAGGATGGAATCGGTTAATGTTCTTTCTGACAATGATGAGTGATGGATAATCCTTTGAATATGTGAGTTATTCTCGGATCTAATGGAAAAGTGTAGACAAGAATCTTAGTGAACATGTGATGTTTGTATGCTTGCAATAAGATCTGATTCTCTCTCTCAAGTCAAAGTGCATGTCCCCTATCATCGTGTCTTTTTCTATTTATAGGAAACATGTTCCTAAAAACTCTAATAGTACAAGTGTAGAGAATATCCATTAGAATATTTTCTTTTGTGTCCTATCTTGAAACTAGCCGTTATAACTCTGTCAGAGTTGCCCGACCTCGGCCTTGATGACAACTCCTCATCTTCATTCTTTGTTGACTCTTCGACCACGGCCTTCGTTGGTATTTAGACCCAGGAATGATTTACTAATACTATTTCGACTAAAGATGAATTTTGACCTATACAGTAATATAAGGATAATTACAATCAGTAAACTAACTCAAAAAAGAAAGAAGAAATATTTCATTTCTTAACTATGTTAAAAAGAAAAAAAATGAAACAATCCGAAGCATGTGATAAACTTAGATGTTTTGCTTTCTGGCCTTCAGAGATTTGGTTCCTATCATTTTCAAAACAATCCGAAGCATGTGATAAACTTAGATGTTTTGCTTTCTGGCCTTCAGAGATTTGGTTCCTATCATTTTCACCACATAGATGCGTGCAAAAATATCACTAAAAGACCTCCTTGAAAGGGACATAAAGTTTGGTAATCAATTTAATACGCACATATGAAATAAAATTAGAAACAACAAAGAGTTTAGTGATTTGTTGGTGCCACTGTTTAACTAATTTTACATGCTTGTTTAACATAAATTCTTGAAAATTTCACACTATTATTCGGCATGCAGATAAGTAGAATTTGGAAAGGGAAAATAACAAAAAGGAAATACGCAAACAAAGAGGAACAATCATCCGGTCGTAAAGCATAGCTATCGTCAACAAAATAAAGTGGTATCTAGTTAACTCAAAATAAATAAATAAATAGAATAAACGGCAAGAAATAATCCCTTGGTCATATTTGAATTTAAACATCTGTTCATTCTTTCTTTGAGCTTTAAAAGATTCTTTTTCAAAATCATTACCAAAAAGGAAAGTGACAATTAGCTTTGCTTTTTAGACAATTAATTTGAGAGGAATGAATAAGGTACGAAACTAATTGTATTCGCTAGCCAAAAAGTGTATATATATATATATATATATTGACGGCGATTATTTTAGGGAGTGGCTAAAAATATATATTTCTCCTTTGTATGTTTTTAATATAATATGGGCTTCTAGCATATCTGATCTTTACTCAAATAGCTAACTAGGTTCTATGTGATTATACATACGTCGACTATTTTTAGTTTACGATTGGATAGGTGGCTATTAGGTTAATTCTTCTTAGGAGTTCCACTACAGTTCTTCTTGGGCCTAAGATATTGGTTCAAAATTGAAGAATTAACATAAATAGCCGCCCACCTAATTCTTAAATTAAAAATAGCCGATGAAAGTATAATATATGCATAATTTATATATTATATATGTATAATTGTGTATAATCAATGTGTAAACTATGTATATGACTGAAAAAAGTAAACAATAAATATGGCGTACGTTTGACTGGACAAGGCTTCATATTACCGGGTGGTAATTTGGGCAAGACAAATTACAAAAAATTACAAATTTTATACACTTTTGCAGCTGCCTGATGTAAATAGTTTCGGCAGCGGGTCACTATGTTTCCCATGGCATTTGAATGAGTGAGGGCCTTTATACCTCTCTCAAATTCCATGCAAAACAGGGAAGATTATCTGAAAGTACATATGAGGGTAAAAAACACACCCAAAAAACTTAATTTTCCTTTAAGCTGTGACTAAACTATGTGACAAAATGATTGACAATTCTAGCTAAGCTGCTAAGGGGTCTTTATGTTGTCTTCAGAAACTGAATTTCTTAGCTTAAGCTGTTTAAGATCATGCAAACATTTTGTCGAGTTGTACTCGGCTGCATCCAGGAGTTCTTCTGAATATGTCCTTCGCATGCATTTCTTATTGTAGCCGTCATCAGTTCTCAGCAGGACCATAACCTGCAATAAGTAAAGGATCATTGTTACTGATCTGGACAAGTTTTCTCTTGGTTAATGCAAGGACGATTAGTCGCAGAGAAGTACTAGCTGCTCCAACAATTTCTGCCATTGTGTTCTTCAAAAGATGAATCAAAATTAGGTGGAATGAAGAAAAACGCTAAAGAAGGGGAGCCTTAGCGTAACTGGTAAAGTTGCTGCCATGTGACCAGGAGGTCATGGGTTCGAGCCATGGAAACAGCTTCTTGCAAAAATGCAGGGTAAGGCTGCATACAGTAGACCCTTATGGTCCGACCCTTCCTTGGACCCCGCGCATAGCGGGAGCTTAGTGCACCGGGCTGTCCCTTGAGGAAGAAGACCAAAGATAAACACTGAAAGAGGTGTTGTGATACTGGAAAGGTAATGAGATAGATTTTTTTAAAGAATTATAAAAAACGAACGCATATATATTTAATAGAGATGTTGGTGGAGGTGAGCAGTGTATGGATGCCTTTCGATCTGAAAGATATGCAGGTATCTATCAAGATCATAAAGACTTTTGCTACCATCTAAAAGAAAAATAAAAATAAAAAAAGAAAAAGAAAGACAAAATGTCTACTGAAATTAGTAATTAACATAACAGATAACTTCTTACAAGTGTTTGCAATCAAGAAAATTTCCCTTTTCATTTAGGTTCCTATGCATACATAAGCAGATGTGCAGACCTCTATATATCAGCAGGTTACTTATTTTCACCTAAAATGCACACTACAGCATTTTCTTTTCTTTTACTATATAAAATTCATACAACAACATGCACTTGATATATTGGAGTTTTCTCTTCTTAACTCTTGTTTTATGGGTTAGATAATCAAATGGATTTAATAGCTTTACCCTCCTTATGGCTCAACAATTGCAAATTGTAACATCTATTTTTTACCTCTACAGAATAATTTATCCTTTCAAATATCAAGAAGAAAAGATAAATGATTGAATGATATCTCTTACTAGCTATAGAGTTATAAGTTATAACCAGCAGTTTTTGTATTTCTACATCTTGTGCCCCAAGTGGAAGTTTTTGCCTTGAGAATTAACCTAGTAAACTTATCAAAAGTTAGCGAGTCCCTAGTCCTGTGGAAAAAGATGGAATAATATAGTAGCAGAAGAACACGCACCTCTATAATACGAAAATAACTTGAATTGCAAAACTACAGGAAATCAGGGTGATAGAAAATAACTACTTGCCTGATTCATTCGAGGCCGCATAAGTGGGTTCTGTTCTACACATAAGCCAGCTGTTAGAATGACATGCCGCATCTCTTTTGGATTGTACTTATCATCAAAAACAGGATCAATTAGTCCTTTCACGTCGTGCTTATCGAGCAGAGGCTTTGCCTACAGTTGAATACGTGTATGCTCGTATGGTAAGGATGTATTCCTGAACTAGAGAAAAAAAGAATATGATTCAAGACTTGACACAAGAAAGTACCCAAAGCACAAGGCTCTGCTGTGAATCATCTAATGCTTGTCTTCCAGTTATTATCTCCAATAGCAGCACACCGAAAGAAAATACATCGGTTTTCTCATCCACAATGCCATGCATAAAATACTCCGGAGCAAAATAACTGAAAATATCAAAAAGAATGCATTAGATCTCCTTGCATAGTAGATGAAGATATAGAGACATATTCAAAGCTTTCAATTCAGATTTCAGTGACTGACAGACCCAAATGTGCCTTCAAACTTGCCCACATTATGATGTGTCCACTCTTTGGGAAGCCACTTCGCAAGGCCAAAGTCACAAATCTGTATCCACAATTTGCTGATCATCGTTAGTGTATGCCCACATGCTTAGAATAGGCAATAATCAAGGGTAAATTGCAGTAAACAACCAACACTCAAGTCATAGTGTCTACTAAATTGCATGGAACTCAAAGAATACTTTAACTGACTAAAATGAGAAGTAGAACCTCTTCGCCAGTAATTTCTCTTTATCATGACTATTGGACCATTGCAATTTGCAGTTATTAGACTGGCTTATGTGTTAACTGCACTTAATATATAAAACTAAATACAGAAGATGGAAGTGTGACTTCTATTTCTAATCCTGGGACAAATGAAATTTATATCTCTCAGATTTCTCCAGCATACATTCTGAAATATAAAGATCGTCCATGTATTGCATATTCTCATGTAAATTCCTTCATGCATTATTACATTACGTAGTGTAAGTATGATATGCTTCTGATACATCTTCATCATGTCATATAATCATATACACATTTTTCTGGGAATAGATGCCATACAGTAACTTTGATCAGATATCTCGGAACACAAAATGATATGATACAAATATGAATATTATATCCTAACAATAATGAAGATCTGTGTTCTTAGAAAAGTGGATAAACACTAGATTCACGAAGCATGTCACAACCTCTACACCTCCAGTCCATCACCAGCAATTAGAAAAACAGACACTACAAAAATTCCACGCTTAGAAATGCCAAGCTAGAAAATGGGACTGTATCATGGAGGACAACCTAACCAAACTAAAAAAGATGATTTCGGACCGTTTATTAACTTATACCTGTAAATTAATTAATAAATTTCTATAATCATCATTCATTCAAGAAACAAAGATTTATGCATTAAAATGATTATGTCAAGGAAAATTCGCTCTGCACGTAAACTAGATGGTAAGCTACTACATTATAAAGGATATCTCGGAGAATATGATGACATAAATTTTTTTCAAATTTTCTTCAGCGAAGCACTTCCATCCATGAATATACTCTTAGCTGCTAAGCATAAAAGAAAGGCTCGTGTTCTTCAATATCTTCTTTGTAAAAAACAGAATGGAGAATGCGGAATTCTGATCATCAGTACATGTCTATGATCGCACTCTTATAGTCCAAAGAGTAACATTTGATTACCAGGACAACCTGGGGCTTTACTTCATAGAAAACAAACTCATGTTTAACTTTACTATTATCTTGGAGCCAAAACATCATATGATATACTATACATGAAATGTTAAACTACCAGTGACTTGACTTCCTTCCATTGTCTAGCGTATACGGAAGGAAATTCGACAATCATCCATACCACTCACCAATTTTCTTCTCATGTAAATAATAGAAATTCCATTTAGTTTTGAACTGCTTTCTGGTGGAGGTACATCTCAAGTACTTTACATTACATGACAAGTGCATTACCTTATTTTAACTACATACATGAAAAATCTCTCAATTAGGAAAAATTTCCTTAAAATAGATATAAATAATTCAAATCACAAACAATGAATAAACTAATTTCAAAGATCTCTCACATGCGTGCATCCGGAATAAAAGGATATTTTCATGTCTATTATTAGTCAAATGAATGACCTTAATAGACAAACATTCTTACACTCAGAAGGCACTGACTTACAGAATAACAATCCTCATCAAAGTTTGTTTTTAACTTTTTTTTTCTTAGAAATATTTTTAGATAGGCTAACTATTATACACAGACAAACACATCGGTTTCTAGAGGCTATCATTGTGTCAAGAAGTTCCAAGTGTGACTGCTGAACTAGTAAATGCTGACAACCAAAATTTTCACAAACATTGAATGTCTTCACAGCAGCTTAAGCACTGAAATTTAGTGTGGCGCAATAGGTATTTCGCATCCCTTAAACAGCAGTTCGGGGCAAACGACCAGGTCTTAAGGCATGCACGTCAACACCCATAGGTCCTGTCCATGGCACTATACAAAATGAAGCTGGCAAACCGATATAATAGTTGTTGAAACGACGATTATGCATTATATCTTGGCGATCAAGAAGAGAAAATTTGAAATTTAGTAATTAAAAGTTTAGAACTAGTCATTAAATTTTAAGTATAAACTTACAACTGTATCTTTGCATCGAAAGAAATTTAAACTGACTTTTGGACTTGGTTGACATGATTTTACTTTTTATATTTTGCTTGATTGCCGTTTTCTACAATTCATTCGCTCATATAGTTAT
>AWOL01S0032882.1:0-12878 GCA_000715115.1 Nicotiana otophora
GGTTTGGAGATTATGTTGCATTTGCTTTTTCAGTTGCACAGGAAACTAAAGAAAT
Source organism: Nicotiana otophora (assembly GCA_000715115.1). Lineage (NCBI taxonomy): Eukaryota > Viridiplantae > Streptophyta > Magnoliopsida > Solanales > Solanaceae > Nicotiana > Nicotiana otophora. The sequence continues at coordinate 56 of AWOL01S0032882.1, forward strand.
TAGAGAACCATCAAAATATTCAGAAGCAGTTTCCGGTGCTGACTCAGCCAAGTGGTTGATTGTAATGAATGAAGAAATTGAGCCTATCCACAAGAATGGTACTTGGTCTCTTGTGAAGCCGCCATCAGGAAAAATAATTGTTGGTTGCAAATAGGTCTTCAAGAAAAAAGATGGCATTCCAGGGGTTGAAGATGCGAGGTATAAGGCACGATTAGTTGCAAAGGGCTATAGTCAGGTACAAGGAGTTGATTTTAATGATATTTTCTCACTTGTTGTTAAACATAGCTCTATTCGTGTCTTGCTTGCCTTCGTTGCCATGTATGATTTGGAATTAGAACAACTTGATGTTAAGACAACTTTCTTACAAGGCTAACTTGAGGAACAAATATACATGCATCAACCCGGAGGATTTGAAATTAAAGGAAAAGAAGATCATGTTTGCTTGTTGAAGAAATCCTTGTACGGATTAAAGCAGTCTCCAAGACAATGGTATAAAAGGTTTGATTCCTTTATGTTGGGTCATGGTTATTCGAGGAGCATGTATGATAGTTGTGTTTACTTCCGGAAGTTAAATGATGGTTCATTTGTGTACCTATTATTATATGTTGATGACATGCTCATTGCTGCTAAGGATTTAACAGAAATTCACAACTTGAAAAGTCAGCTGAAAAGTGAATTTGAGATGAAAATTTGGGAGCAGCTAAGAAAATCCTTGGCTTGGAGATCAAAAGAGATCGAAAAGCCAACATGCTATTTCTGACCTAGAAGAAGTACTTGGAGAAAGTCTTGGAAGGTTTGGCATGAAAGATGCTAAACCAGTTAGTACCCCTCTTGCTGCTTATTTTAAGTTATCAGCTGCTCAATCCCCGCAGTCAGAGGAAGAAGAGAGGTACATGGCACAGGTTCCTTATTCCAGTGCAGTCGGCAGTATTATGTATGCAATGGTTTGTACACGTCCAGACATTTCACAAGCAGTGAGCGTGGTAAGCCGGTATATGGCTTGCCCTGGTAAAGCACATTGGCATGCTGTGAAATGGATTCTCAGATACTTGCGAGGTACTTCNTGTGATAATCCGGTATATGGCTTGCCCTGGTAAAGCACAATGGTATGCTGTGAAATGGATTCTCAAATACTTGCGAGGTACTTCAAACACATGTTTGGAGTTTGGCAGAAATACTAACACTTTGGTTGGTTTTGTAGACTTAGATTATGCAGGTGATCTTGACAAAAGAAGATTACTGACAGGCTATGTATTTTGCATCGGTGGTTGCGCTATTAGTTGGAAAGCTACATTACAACATGTAGTAGCTTTATCTACTACCGAAGCAGAATATATGGCAGTGACCGAGGCGATCAAAGAAGCTTTATGGTTGAAGGGTCTATTTGCGGAACTCAGTTTACACCAAGGTGGTATTACCATTTTCTGTGATAGTCAAAGTGCCATTCACTTGACTAAAGATCAAATGTATCATGAGAGGACGAAGCACATTGATATAAAGTATCATTTCATCCGAGAAACCATTGCTGAAAGAAAAGTCTCTGTTCAAAAGATCAACACTAGAGACAATCCTACTGACATGTTCACAAAACCTCTTCCAATGTCCAAGTTCAAGCTTTGCCTGAACTTGATTGGCATTTATGAAGAATGATTTTGCCCATTGGGGTTTTTGCGGAGAAGGTGGAGCAAATTTACTCTATATAAGCCAAAATTAGGCCAAGGTGGAGATTTGTAATATGGCCAAATTTTCATGACATTTGCCATGACATAATATCCATTATAACAAATTTGTGGATCATGACATTTGCCATGACATAATATCCATTATTAGGCCAAGGATTTCTTGCTATAAATAGAGGAGTTTCTCCTCATTTGAAAACACACCAATTCAAGAGCTTTTCACTCTTGTCTTTCTTTCTTCTCCTTTATTTCATTATAGAGTATTTTGTATGAGAGTGAGTGTTGGGAAATACTTGTGTGAACCCTTTCTTTGGAGTGATCTTGTGAGGTTATTCTCTTGGGGTATTTGGGATTAATTAGAGTATTTACTCTAATTTTGTACTCTCTTTTGTACTCTTGTTGGTATAGTGAAATTGCTCCTCTCCGCTTGTGGACGTAGGTCACCTTGACCGAACCACGTTAAATTTGTGTCTTCTTTATATTCTTTAATTGCCGTTATTATCAACTTCCATTGTTTTTGTTATTGTCATTATACCGTTGTTTGGCTAAATTTCACACTATCCGGGTTCCCAATCCTAACACCATTCATTGACCTTTACCACCAAGGCCACTGACTCACACATCTAGAAGAGTCTCAGCAAGGCTGCTGCCCTATGCCATGCAGGCACGACATGGAATGTTGGTAATAGACACCACATTAGCCTTGGGTATGTTCATTGGATCCCCCCAAACTTATCACTAAGACAATTAATACAGGTCATTTACTCTCTCACGAATCTATACTGTCATATTCTATTTCCACCTTACTATAATTTGACTACTCTCTCCTTTGAATTCCCACAATATATTTACTATTCATCTACAACACCTACGTGCCTCTATTCCCTGACCGTAACTCCACTCACCGTGGGGACTGACTCTCAGGTATTTGTCACTCTCTTACCCCCCCAGGCCACAGGTAATTTAAAGTACTCACATCTTTTTGATGCATGCAGGTTGTTGCTCCGTGAACTACCGACTATCATCGATCCATCACACATTTAATGAGGGGAATGGAGTGGTGGATCAACTAGTATGTTTTGGAAGGCAAATGGCTACCGAACTACAACACGATGTTATACTTTTCGACACCCCTCCCCCACCTTTTGTTTCTTCGCAGTTACTTTTAGACTCTAGGGGAACTGTAACCTTGCGTTCAGTTTCCAGTATGCAATCGTACTTTCAGCTATTAATAATATAAATGCTTGTTTAAACAAAAAACAAAAAAATATAGGTCGGTGTCTTTATTTGCACAAATTCTACTTTGTTGCAACTCTCATATTCTTGACCGCCTATTCTTACTGATTAATTTGCTAATCGAAAATTGTAAAGAATGATTGTTTTACATTCATTATGAAGGCATCCTATTCTTCACTTCAAATCTCGAAAAGGAAACAACATTTGAATTACAGGCAAGTAAAAAAGCTAGAAACGGAGTTTAGCGTTGCTAAATATCAAATGTTTTCTCTATCTTTAAAGGGTTTGACTATATGTTTTTGGTACTTTTACTCAATGTCATGATGAGACCGAAGTGGTTGAATTTGTCAAAATGTTCTCTTTAATGAAATACTTGAAAGTGGAGCTAACAGAACGTGGGGCTCTGCTTGGAATTGAGAACAATTATATGCACAGTATATACTAGATCTATGTCAGTTGATACAATGAACGTAAAACTTAAAAAGAAAAAAATGAGTGGCATGAGATTTCAAAGAACTGGCTGATACTCAAATAAGGCTTAAAAGAAATCATGTTTGCTTATCTCGCTCAATTTAACTTCTAACATGAATTACACAAATCTAAACAACAAATTTAACTAGTGTAACAAATTCGAATTTCTAGAATTTGTAGATGTTATGTAAACTAATGTTATAGCACAATTAGGCCAATCGTCTAGCAATTTGAATTATCACATTGCCCATCACAAGCTCGAACAAAAGATGAAGGCTGTGGTAGGTTAACAGCAAGCATAAAGCTAATCAATTCATGGTGAATTCTCACACTACAGATTAATATGGGACCAATATGAACTGAATTGGCACATCATGGTTAATAGGGATTCATATAGCTTAACGGACTTGCTTGGTATTGAGGTGTAGGAGTATGTCCTAATTAGCTCGTCCCAACTCACTTTTGCAGTATGTCAACATTAAACTCTTTTATCAATCTCATGGGCGAACCAAATAAGTTACCTCTAAATTCTTTAGTAAAATGCATTCTCGGATATCGATGGATTATCAAAAATACTATTACTAGTTGTAGTATACATATAAATGCAGAATGTCAAAAAAGGATTGTTTTGGCTCCATTAGTTTGATATTACCATCACTAAACTTCATGGTAAGCTTCTGCCATGATCAATAGCACAGTGGCTGTCCATCCAGTAAACAGGCGTGCACCTTTTCCTTTCCCTTTCTTCTGATCATATTGTTCCCACAGATACCCTGTCCGCTGATAGTTCCCAACTATATTTCTGTGATATGTTAAAAATGAAACAGTATGATTGTATACCACATGTGAGCAGCCACTCTAACGTATAAAGAAATTAAGGAGCAGTTTCAGTTGGGAGAACACCAGTACCTCATCAAATTGCTCCTCAAATCATTGTAGATGGTTTTGGCTCTTTCTCTGTATGGTCCAGGCTCTTCAAAAATTGAAACAGAAATAAATTGGTTTAATGAACATCTCAAATAAAACAAAGGATCAAGAGTATACTTGTCCTTGTTCATTTTGTACCTTGAGAGTAGTGATGAAGTGAGGAAACAATCAAATAATTCAAGGGTATCCAGATTGGCCCTCTCCAATACGGAGGGTCATGCTCTGTGTTTCGTTTCATATACATGGAGCTGTAGCATCCAAAACAACAACAGAATAACATTTCTTCAGATGTTCTTAACAAAGAAACTAGGAATGGACAAAATTGTTTGCTGGATTGTACATATATCAGTCATTGCTATCACCTTGTTTTGGATAAGGATCTCAGCCCATAATCAGTCCACAAAATGCTCCTATTAGAGATAAGGTCAAGCTGTCTATCAAGTATCCATGAATCCTGAATGAAAATAAGCATGCATGATAATCCACAATGACCAGATCAGACAAGAGAAACCAGAAAATTAATAATAAAAACTTTAGAGCATTTTACTGCCAGTTGAGCCCCCAAACAAAAGTGAATATAAATAAAAAGCAAACCAGAGTTAACAACATGTAATATGATATTTGCTCAAATGATGCTTAAGAACTTACCGGTGGAATAAGCCTGAGGATAAATGGGAAAAGGCTCACATAACCAAGATGAGGAACCAATTGTAAAACAGGCTTTTCTAGGACTTCTCGTACGAGCTCTCGCCTTGGGTAATTGCTGCCAGTCTCCAGTATTTTCCAAGTTAATTGAACCTGAAAGGAAAAGAGCATTCTTGAGGAAAGAGCACACACTACCTCTCATGGCCCATAACCCACTCCACAGGGGAGAGGATCGGGTTTTTTTTTGGGTTGGGAGGGGGGTTGTTCCTGAAAAGATGGTGAGACAGAAATAATGTAAATGAATGAATGAACGTAGATTCTTGAAATTTGGAACACACGGTACATGCCTGTGTTAAAACATCTTAGGAAATCAATCATACTTGGCCCTCTTCGACTTATATGAACTTAAAATCTTAAAATTGGGGAAGAACACTGCAAGTATAAACATTTTGAGTCACCACTTAAAATTGGAGGAAGAGACTATCTTCTAACCACAGGATAAGATCCTTTCCCAGTCCAATGGTTCCTTCAATATGGTATTGTTGTCCGATAGCAATTGCACAGTTTGGTTTAGATTTTGGGGCGGTTAACAAAGTTAGAGTCAATTGGCCTGTAAGCAATACACATTATTGTCAGGGCTAATATCTTTGCTAGGGTTTTTTTGTAAAAAATTATTAGGGTTTCTTTCAGTTTAGAAGAATTTGTATTGGTTTAGCTATTGACCTCCATTCTCATTTTGTAGTTCTCATCTATGTTATGATGGTGGAAAGGAAAATTTGAGCTAGTAAACGCAAAGAATCATGATTTACAATCTACTTAACAAAATGTGAAAGCACCAAAGTAAGCATGTGTAACAAAAAACCAATTAAAAAAGAAAAAGAGTAACAGCAATTAAGAAGGCTAAACTAAAGTCATATTACTAAGACTCAACTAGGTTTCTCATTAGTTCTCTTTTTCTGGAGAAACTTGATTTTTTCTTCCTCCGGAAGCATTTTTGAGCTCCTCTTTACTTTGAACTTAAGATGCTTAAAGATATCATTTGATATTATTTTGAATTGCACGGTGACTCGTGAGGTTAACAGATTTCAAGATCGGAATTCCTCAATTTGCGTATAAGAGAACAAATTTCAAGATCCAACCTCTCGCACCTCCTCACTGGGGTATCGGTGTTCCTCCTCTTTACATGTCCAAACCATCTCAGCCTCGTTTCCCTCATCTTGTCCACCACGGAGGCTACTCCCACCTTGCCCCTTATATCTTTGTTCCTAATCTTATCTCTCCTAGCATGCCCACACATAACATCCTCATTTCCGCTACTTTTATCCTCTAAACGTCTGAGCTCTTGACTGGCCAACACTCTGCCCCATACAACATAGTTGGTCTAACAGCCACTCTATAGAGCTTACCTTTCGGTGGCACATTCTTATCACATAGGACACTGGATGTGAGGCTCCATTTCATCTACCCCCTCCAATACGATGTGTGACATCATCATCAATCTCTCCATTTCCTTGGATTATTGGCTTAAGATACTTGAAGCTTCCTCTCTTGGGGATGACCTGTGTATCAATTCTCACTTCCACATCTGCCTCAAAGTGCAATGTGCTAAATAAGGTAAAACAGCATGCATGGAAAATAAGACAAGATTCCAATGAGTTAATCATGGATAAGACCATGAAGAACCAGCAAAAGTACTTCATCTGAACTTGGTCAGGTTTGGAATGTAGCAAGCACAAATAAGATCTGCATCAATCACATATATGGAAAACTCAGCGGACTCTGCCCCCAAGATATGTTAATATGATAAACCACGTACCTTTTCTGTATGATTTCCATAATCACAATAACCTCCATTGGCACTGTCTAAGTGCATCTGCAACATTAAAAAACATTTGAAAGAAATGTTGACGGTCAATAAGTGCAACAGAGATTTTAAGGGGTGCATCAGTTATCCTGTTATCATACATAATTACAAGTTAATGATAAAACCCTATCTGGATAGGAATAAGTACGCTTAGGAATTAGAAGATGTTTCACCTTGTTAAGAAGTTCAAAATCTGAGAGCATCTTTGCAGTAAAGCCATACTCCTGCAAGAGTTAATGCAGGACTCAGCAAATTATACAAACAATAATGCTTTAAGAAACTTCTGTATTTTAATACCTTTTCAACATCTTTATCCATCTTCAAAAGCTCTGCAATTGAATGCATGGAATCTGCTGCAAGATGCATCCAGCATCTAAGATCCACATGCCGTTCATCTTCATTTGGGTGAGATGCACGTGGATAATCATCCAGTCCAGAGGATAATGTCTGTAGAAGCCAAAAATCGTGCGTTTTATAGTCAATTCATGCACGAAGCAAAAAGAATCAGCCTCAGGAATGACCTAGGGTGATCACACAGCACTGATCCTGTATTTGTCCTATAATGTGCTTAATTTTGTTCGCGATTCCTTAAGAATATCTTGCCCATTTTTGTTAGGAATATAACTTTTAGATAATTTGGTAGATATGAACATCTCGGGGATGCAATCCCTACACAATGAGTATACCTTACCCAAAAGGCGAAAACAACCTAGACAAGAATCAAAAAATAAAATGAACCCCACCAGAAAGTCAGATGCTACTCCTAATTCCTCGCCCAAACTCCTGTGATTAACAGTGGCCCTGCTTCCCTTGATGTTTCTACTATCAAAATTTAACAAGTCAGCAACCTCTTCAGCTCTTTTCATTTTGGTAGCTCCTTCCTTACCGACTTCAGCTCTTTTCATGTGAGAGCAATGTCTACTATCCTCTGGACTACTTAATTAGTACTATTATTGAGTACTATTTATGAAAAGGAAAGGCACAGATGCTCCAATAAGGAGGTGTGAAAGGTTGGCCTTGGTTGGTATGAGGAGAGGTAGAGGTAGGCCAAAGAAGTATTAGGTAGAGGTGATTAGGCAGGGCATGATGCTGCTTCAGCTTACCGAGGACATGAACCTTGATAGAAGGGTGTGGAGGTCAAGTATTAGGGTGGTGGGTTAGTAGGTACTAGTGCATTTTTCTTGTCCATACTAGTAGTATTAGTGTTACTATGTACTTTCTTATTTTTCAGATTTCTATCACTGCCTGTAGTTTCTTTCGATTCGATTTTCTTGCTATCTTGTTATCTTGCTGGTGTTATGGTGCCGTTGCTTTTTTATCTTTATTGGAGCCAAGGGTCTATCGGAAACAGCCTCTCTACCTTCTCAAGGTGAGGGTAAGGTGTGTGTACACACTACCCTCCCTAGACCTCACTTGTGGGATTACACTGGGTTTGTTGTTGTTGTTGGAATTTTTATTATAACCGAAAGATCACCTAGGGCTAGTGGCGCACAGTTCAAAACTTGATAGATAATGGGATGTGCCCCTCTACCCTTCTCCACTTAAATACCAGGCTTTTTTATGTGGCTGGGTTCGAAACCGTGACGTGCGCCAAACCTATGCATTCCGCTCTTACCACTAGACCAAAGCCCTGGGGCATATCAGAAATTAGACTTCAGATTGGATCATGGTTGGCACATCAATTTCAGGAGAAACCTAAACGACTGGAAGGTGGATAGGTATCTGAGTCTCTTGGACTTTCTCCATAGATCCTCTTCTTCTTCTCCTGCGTCTGATTGCCTCATCTGGACATCAAATTGGAAAGACACATTCTCGGTGAAATCATGTTATGTTATTCTGACACAATCTAACCCACTAAATACTCCTTGGCCTTGGAAACCCATCTGGAAGGGGCTGGCCCCTCCCAAGGTTAAATGTTTTTCCTGGTTGGTATCTAGAGAAGCTTGTCTCACACAAAGCAACCTACAGAGAAGGGGTATGCAACTTGTCAACAGATGTGTGTTATGTGAAGAGCAGCTGGAGGATGTCAACCATCTTTTCCTCCACTGTAAATTTACCTCCCAAATTTGGGACCTTTTCCTCAATATCTTGGGCATTTTTTGGTGTATGCCCTTTTCAACTCTTCGGCTGTTGCAAGGGTGGCACAAATTAGATATTCAACGACCTTCTATCAAAATTTGGAATACTATACCGGCTGCAATTTGGTGGTGCATCTGGAAAGAGAGAAATGATAGGTTGTTTGATAGTAGGAAGAATAGAGTCATTGATATTAAACTCAACTGTATTGTTTTGCTTAGTTTTTGGTGTAACATGGCAGATGTACGTGTTTCTGACACTTGTGCCATGATTGACTTTATTAGCACATTACACAATTTGTAACGTAGTTTCATTTCTTGTAACCCATCCAGCAACTTCTTCTTGCCGGTTTTATTATATATAATGCTCTTTACCGATCAAAAAAAAAAAAGAAAGGAAAAGAAAAATACACATGAAAATGATACTACCTATCCAGTTTTCTGGAAAAAGGAAGCAAAAATACATCAGCAGAGATGTTTTCAGCATAGATATGTTTTAGATCAAAACCTTAGGATTTAGTTCACGGATCGTAGCAGCATCTCTTCCATGCCAGTAATAGCTGCCCAGTTCCTTCCCTGGAATTGCAATACTTAACAGGTTAAAACACATACTATGGTATTAGTAGAACTCAAAGAAATATCAGAAACCGATTGGGCGCAGAAACATTGGTTCAGAACCCTGAGGAAAAAGCCTGAGTTAGAAGATATATATTCTAAATTAAGCCAACAAATTATTTTTCTCCTCAGGATCAAGGCTTAATTATTTTTACATCGAATAAGGCTATGGGTAAATGGGGTTGTTTCCTAGCTATTCTTAAAGAAAATTAAGAGCAAGAGACCCAATATTGAACCCTTATCTAAACATGGTTAATAATTACAAATTGCTGGCAAAAGCTCAAAGCTACTTCCTACTGATAAAAGATTCCTGTTTGATGTAGACCTTGCTGAAATAGTTGCTTTTTTCGTTACATAAAGTGCAGAAAATGGTTTTTTCCCCCAATTGAAATTTTTGCTCTTCCACTGCTGCTGCAGTTTTAAACACTTCATAAAGAAGATTGCAACGTCCAATGGTATTGTCACTTCTGATTTACAAAGGCACAAACTCAAAAGGGCAAACAGATGGAATTCAAGCTGATACGTGAAGCGTGATCCCCATTAATTCTACACCTAGAAATAAGACAACTCTAAGATCACCAGAAAGCTGAAGGCTATCTTAAATGCTTTCTCAAAATTGTTTACATCCAACATGAAGTTAAACAGATACTTAGTGACATAGCGGTTAATTTCATACCTTATCCAGTAGCAATAAGAGTAGGTATATCCTTTTAAGGTAAATTCACAAGAGAGGAAATTTACCAGACTGGGTTGTGTTAAACCATTTGAACCATGCTTCAAGCCGAACAAATGCCCGGTCCAAGAAGACAGAGATATCACTGGCTTCAGCAGCAGCAAACTTTTCTTTCTTCAGGTTGGAAATCACATCTGCAATGCGAAACTTGTTAATGATTCCACACAAACTGTTCTACGACACCACTGAAAATTGCTTAGCCATACTCGTTATGAACTGATGCAGAAAATTGGGGTCCAATTAAATATGCAACACATAGTATGTTAAGATAGCTAGAACAGAACTTGCAGCCAACAGGTGGCAAACTGAAAAATGTCACATCGATAGATTGAATATTCCTCATGCTTAAGAGGAAGTTCAAGAAAATGTTCAAGCTCATGAACTGTAAGAAGATACACACTGTTGAAAGTAGATTAAACATCCAAGTGCTATAGCGTAAGTGCTTTCAAGTTGACATGCAAATGTACCAGCTCCACATAAAAGCCTGATGTAATCAAATTTGGCACAGTAGACCACCAGATATACCAATCCTGAATTACTCTTGTAATTCTTTCCGACAGAGAGCACCATTTTATTGCTTAAAATATACAACTTCATTGTGTCTAATCTTACTTTCTTGTATCAAAACAGAATTGACACATTTTTTTGATATCGGAGAAATCCCCGCCCCTCGAACATGTGGCGTACGCCTAATCCCACATCACGTTATGCGCTCTTACCACTTACCATTCATCTAAAGCCCGGGGCCGAATTGACACATTTCACTCAAAGATACATAAATTTGTTCAGCTATAACCCCAAAACACTCTCCCCGCCACAAGCACAAAGCAGAGCACATTGGAGAAAGCAGCTGAGCTTTTGAAAAAGACTGTTAAAGATAGGGCCCACACTCCGCAAAACGACTAATCAACCTGCTATGCCAGCTCTCTTACGAATTAACAAAGTTCAAAAGGTCATTTATAACTGCATTGTATGATTAAACTAAAGTAGACAAGATTGAACAAGGCCAGTTAATACATGTTCCACTCACTGGGTCAGTAAAGCAAAGCAGTGCTCTTTATCAAGAAATAGTTGGGATTTTGGACTCTGTTAACAGAAAAAACCTTCTGAACTTCAGAATTTTAGCATAGATACCTACATAAAATCAAGGGATAATTTCAGAGACATCCCCTCACGTTTTGCTCAATCACACTGTCCTCTCTCGTGGTTTACAATATTACATATACCTCCCTTATTTGATTTTTTGTGTAACAATTCTTTTAACATATTTATCATCAATATAAACAATTATGATCTTACGAATTTGCCCTTTTTAGTATACTTTTTAATTAAATTTGTAAATATTTTTTAAAATAACAATAATTCCTATCTCTGTCACTGTTAAAAATTCCTTTGGGATAATGCTCAAACCTCATGTCTCGTTTACAAACAATCTAACAAGATCAGGATTCATATAAACATATCAACTTGCATACTATTACAACCTAAATAATATCTACAGGAGTAACAGAATGGCTAATGCTCAGTAAAACTAAAGTGGTACCGAATTTTTTCCTCTCCCCAAACAAACAACAAAAGGGCTAAACTAGATCATAAAAGATTTTTCTTCTCAATTAATATTCTCTATCTTTCTTAAATCTTGCTTATTTTTATAGAATCTCCCATCGCACCCATGACACAAAAGAAACCAGCCGAAAGAATCCGACATCGGAAAAACCTTCTAACGAGAAATAAGAGGGGCTAAACCTGTATATTAATTGAATATACAAAACTGAAGTCAACTAAATAAAAAGCAAAACCAGTAAAACAATGTCTCTCTCCTTTTTTCACAGTGCCATGAGATTCCAATAAAACTAACTGTCAAGAACATAGTAGGGTGAAGAATGTCCTGCAGTGTGTGCTCATATCACATCCGATGGCAAGTGATGAGAACTACAAATATACCACTCAAAAAGACTCGGGAGTTGCTGCCCGTGGATGCCCATTATCTCCTCCAGACACTGCTTCCTGTGGCGACTGACGGCCACCATTCAAATATTCCTTCCATTAATGCGCCAAGCCATATCCAATTGCTTGGACCATGGGGTTGCAGAACTGGATGCAATTCGATTTTGTTTTTCCATAATGGGGGATGGAATAGTAAGGGGAGTGGAAATGAATTTTATTTAAAGAGATGTTTATTAAATTAATTAATTAAAAATTATATTAAAAAGGGTAAATAGTCAGATAATAATTTTTTATATTAATGATTAATATGTTAAAAGAATTGTTACACAAAAAAACAAATAAGGGAGGTATGTGTAATATCTTAAATTACGAGGGACATCAGTGTGCTTGAGCGAAACGTGAGGAGAAGTCTCTGAAATTATCCGTAAAATCAATCGATTAATTGCATTATACAAGGATCAATATCTACCACGAGTTCACATCACATATCCTTGAGGTCCAACAACAACAACAACAACCCAGTAGAATCCCATTAATGGGGTCTGGGGAGGGTAGTATGTACGCAGACCTTACCCCTACCCCGAAGGAGTAGAGAGGCTGTTTCCGAAAGACCCTCGGCTCCAAAAAAAAA
>AWOL01S0032882.1:16602-29417 GCA_000715115.1 Nicotiana otophora
CTCTAGGAACCTTGTCGTACGCTTTCTCTAGGTCAATAAACACCATGTGCAGATCCTTCTTCCTCTCTCTGTATAGTTCCACCAACCTTCTAACAAGGTGTATAGCTTCTGTAGTCGAACGACCCGGCATGAACCCGAACTGGTTGTCGGATACAGACACCGTCATCCTCACCCTCGCTTCAACCACCCTCTCCCACACTTTCATGGTATGACTCAGTAATTTGATACCCCTATAATTGTTACAACTCTGGATATCACCTTTGTTCTTATACAATGGAACCACCGTGCTCCACCTCCACTCATCCGGCATCCTCTTCCCCTCAAAAATACTATTAAACAACCTAGTCAACCACTCCAAACCTGCTCGCCCCACACACTTCCAAAATTCCACCGGAATCTCGTCTGGACCGGTCGCTCTGCCCCTACTCATCTTACGCATAGCTTCCACGACCTCCTCAACCTCGATACGCCTGCAGTACCCAAAGTCACGGTGACTCTCGGAATGCTCCAATTCGCCTAGCACAATATCCCGATCCCCTTCTTCATTCAGAAGTTTATGAAAGTAAGTCTGCCATCTCCTCTTAATCTGGGCATCTTCCATCAATACTCTACCATCTTCGTCCTTGATACATCTCACTTGGTCCAAATATCCTTGAGGTCCACAATCTAAAAATTGCAAACAAAACATCCATCATTGGACAATGCAAAGCAAGCTTTAAATCGGATCTAGTTCATCAATCTTATGCTAGATGACATGGATAGAATCAAATCTTTTGTCCAATCCTATACTGCATCAAAGTTTTGGTGGGCAAATTTCGTATACCCTATCGTTGGGAACATCTGTCAAGTGTCACACAACACTTCAGACTCCACCATTGATTTCACATCTCTAACTTTTCTTGAATGTGGCATTACATCAAATATTGTACTTCTTTGCATTTGTAATGACATTCTCTCCTCTTTCCTAAACTATTTTCTAGTTTTCTTGTTAAACTTCAGAAAGCTACATTGTTCGTACAAGGCTCTTTAACCGCCTCATTTCGTGTACATAATAGACCATTAGTGTATGGGAGGTAAGAGTCCGCTTTCACCTAGAGCTATGGCATTGAGGTTGGGAGAGCCTGGTCTACTACAAAAAGGTGATTCTAAGAATGGGATTTGTGCCCTACCCATCCAAAAGAAAATGTATGGGTATCAAAAAATAGGTAGCAAATAGAAAATGGAATTGTCTCAGAATGATGCTGTTTGCTGCCAAATTCAGAGCCGTATCTTTTTTTTGCTTCAGGAAAGTACCGACTCTACAAATCCTTTTAACCAACTAGTGAAATGTTTCCATATCCATTTCAAATTGTTTAAATAAAGAGATTGAGAATAAAAATCCAGATCAGCTATGGCATATAACTTTTGTCTGCAAATTAGATTTTTAACCTCACCCTATCTTTTTCAGCTGTTTTTGCTCTCCTTCAGATTCATTTGTACATCGAAACTTGAAACTCTTCTTCTCACCCAAATGATTGAGACATCACTATTCAGCCTGTTGGTTTTAGCTTCTAATGATACTCAAAATCCATTGATTTAAGATTACAAACAGATCATTAAACAAGCGGAACATATGTTCCAGCACTAATGAGAATTTAGTGTATGAATTAACAAGGATATTGACTCAAAGGACAGCACAATGATGCTTGCAAAAATAGAATATTAATAGTCTTCTCAACAAGAATAAGATGTGGATATCTTCTCAAGAATAGATTCTACAAAAAGTTGAGAAATGAATACCGCGCAAGGCCAAAAACAATGTCGGCGGATTTCCATTAGTTGGATGCTGAAGAACAAATTCTTCTGGGACCTTACTGCAAGGTTGACCAGATAGAAGCTTTAGATAGGATTACATGGAAAACTGTGAAATGGTTACCTAAGCTTAGTGGAATTCATGATATATTACCTTAAGGCTTCAGCACCTAAGATTAGCTCGCGCGGAATCCATCCATCAATATTCATCAGATCCAGCCAATGTCCAATGATATCCAAGCTAATGTATATATCCCAACGCCTAAAGGTTTCAAGAATGCCCTAGTAAGTGCAAATTAGAGAGACTAGAAACCAACTGCAAATATAATTTTTGAGCAGTAGATATGAATTCAAAAAATAATAAAAATAAAAAACACGAACAAGCAACTGACCAGATTAGCAATTGATGAAAACCTTCATCCCACAGAAAGCCCCTTGGAAAGAAGGGCCTACTTGGAACTGCTGTATATAGCTCAGCAGGCCAGTACAAGACAGAATTATCCCCAGCATTCAGCTGCATGAGTCAGGAGATTGAACTTCGTTAGACATCCAAATGGTCGTGATTATTAAACAAATAACTGAAGGACGCTAAGAGCGAAAAAGATTCAACTTCAAGAAGTACTTGTGATCATTAAAAGAACTTTGACGGCCCAGTACTTGTAACGTGAAAAGGTTAAAACCAAATATCAACCTAGGGAAATGATTCATTAGTACATCCAAATTCTTGAAGCATATACTTGATGTGGTGCAGGGCAGAAAATTTAAAGCAGACTGCGACTCATTAGTTTACTGAAGCCAAAGAAACAAGAGAAACAGCAACTTGACTAGATGCTTTGGGGCTTTCTTCTGTTCTTTATTCTTTGGGGCGGCGAGTAGCTTTCAATATCAAAAGTCATGATAGGCAACATTAGTATGATGAAGTATATTTTGCAATCAGGTTTAACTAGAACTTTTGCTGTTCGATCTGCCCCAAGAAAAGTGTGGATCTGAAGATGAGAGCATAAACATGGGCAGGTTTCCTTGTCCATAGTTCTTGGAACTCTTTATTTTCAAGGTTTTGCAATCAGGTTTAACTAGAACTTTTGCTGTTCTCTGCCCCAAGAAAAGTGCGGATTTGAAGATGAGAGCATAAACATGGGCAGGTTAGTTCTTGGAACTCTTTATTTTCAAGATTTTGCAATCAGGTTTAACTAGAACTTTTGCTGTTCTCTGCCCCAAGAAAAGTGCGGATTTGAAGATGAGAGCATAAACATGGGCAGGTTAGTTCTTGGAACTCTTTATTTTCAAGATTTTGCAATCAGGTTTAACTAGAACTTTTGCTGTTCTCTGCCCCAAGAAAAGTGCGGATTTGAAGATGAGAGCATAAACATGGGCAGGTTAGTTCTTGGAACTCTTTATTTTCAAGATTTTGCAATCAGGTTTAACTAGAACTTTTGCTGTTCTCTGCCCCAAGAAAAGTGCGGATTTGAAGATGAGAGCATAAACATGGGCAGGTTAGTTCTTGGAACTCTTTATTTTCAAGATTTTGCAATCAGGTTTAACTAGAACTTTTGCTGTTCTCTGCCCCAAGAAAAGTGCGGATTTGAAGATGAGAGCATAAACATGGGCAGGTCCTTGTCCATAGTTCTTGGAACTCTTTATTTTCAAGATTTTGCAATCAGGTTTAACTAGAACTTTTGCTGTTCTCTGCCCCAAGAACAGCTCACATTTGAAGATGAGAGCATAAACATGGGCAGGTCCTTGTCCATAGTTCTTGGAACTCTTTATTTTCAAGATTTTAGCAACTTATCCTCTTCTCTCATGGTCTCGCCTTTAAGTCTCAAATCAAAATGAAACAGCAGAATATTCCTATAACCACTTAAGCATTAATAGCTGCTAGAGAGCTAGTATGTATTGCGTCCCACATTGGTAGAGAAGGGTTTAGCACTAAGTAAAAACCCTATATAAATAGGTCTAATGTAAGACACAAATGAATACAAGATCTTTCTTCCCATATCTTAAACTCTCACGTGGTATTAGAGCCAGACTCATCCCAATTTATTATTTACCCAATGATGGGACCCCATCTTATATTGTCCACACTCCAATTGCCATGCCTGGACGTGCGGGGGAGTGTTAAGTTCCCACATTGGTTATGGGATGAGAGTTAGGACTCCTTATATGGTCTTGGGCAATCCTCATCTCATGAGTTAGCTTTTGAGTTTGAGTTAGGCTCAAGTTTTATTTTCTTTAGCATGGCATCAAGGCTTCAGTATTATCATTGTGCATCATTCCAGCCTAAGTTGCTCGGACACGGCAATTTGGGTGCCGTACCCATGTCGACACGACACTGACACGGGTAAGGGTGTGGGATCTGTGTCGGATTCGGTCAGACAAGATCGGGTGCGTTGACCAAACAGAGAAGGAAAAGGTTTTACTTAAAAAAACAGAGACATGGAAAAGGTTTTGTTGGGGAAGAAGACTAAGGAAAGAAGAAGAGGCGAGTGCAGATAGACGAAGAAGACAGAGACAAATTAGGATATGCTTTTTGAAAAGTGATATGCTTTCTTGAAGAGTGATATGCTTTCTAGCTGTCATGACCGTGTGCAAACCTTTTTGTCTCGTGCCCACCACTATCTAACTTTTTATATTTGATTTACTCTTATTTATTTGTCTCGGGCCCACCACTATCTAACTTTTTATATTTGATTTACTCTTATTTATACATTTCAATTGACCATAAAAGGACAAGTTTTTCTTTATCCCAAAAAACTATACGTGGAGCTTGCTTTGAAATCTTTAAGCTTTTGATTCTTTTGACTATGTAAAATAAGAGAACAGTAGCAAAAACACGAATAAAGAAGAAATTCACATTTAACAAGTTATAGGTAAGTACTCCACATAATTTAGAGATATATTTATTTTTATTTTTGAATTATTTTTAGCCGGATCCCCGCACCCGTGTCGGTTCTAGGATCCGTATCCCCGAATCTTAAAATTTCCATCTTAAAGGATCTGACCTCTAGATCCGCACCCGTGTCGGACACCCGTACCCGTGTCAGAGCAACTTAGATTCCAGCGACATCCGGGAATAAAGACCTCATTGCCGAGCAATTTTCCGGCAAATAAACAATTGTTCTGAGGGTTCGTTGCTTCCTAAGGGTACTGCGCATATATGTACCACCAATAGGATCGGAATCCCGTGCGACCAGAACCCAACAAAAATCGCCAACATTAGACCTCCCATGCACACGCACACGCACTCGCACGCGCCGACCGGAAAGAGGAATTTTCCAGCGAGATCCAGCCACATGCCGGCGCGTGATACTCACTCCGGCAGATTCCAGCGAGAACTTTTCCTCTCCGGATATCGACTATTCATTCCGACCCTATCCATTCAGATTCCACCACATCCCAACGATTCTTAGCGATTCTTTCCAGATTCTAGCAAACGTTTTCAAATTCCAGTGACTGTTTTCAAAATTTTCTAGATTCCGGTTTGTTTTTCTGGTTCTTAGTGGTCGCATACTCTAATTTCAGCCGCTTGAACAATATTTTCCGGCAACATACAGAGTGTTTCCAGCCTTTCCTCATTGTTGCAACATTTATCTAAAGTTGTACCGGTATTGTTCGCCCATTTTTTGTTTTCGGCGAGTTTTCGCGAAGTTGGCTTAATTATGGGAGGTTATTTGATTTTTGACTCCAACAAATGGCAATGAATATGTTGAATAGTTGGATGGTTTCTCTAACAAAGTATACTGGTTCCTTCAGTAAAAACTAAAAAACACGTAACAGACATCTTTTGAGATAGCTTCTGTTGTTGAAACGGGTAATAGCATGACTTGTGTCTCCCAATCTTTTTTTCCCAACTCTTGGGTCATTAATTCAGGTGCATCTGATCATATTTGTGGTAACAAATCTCTTTTCACTACTATTTCTTACTCTCAATCACTTTCAACAGTCACAATGGCCAATGAATCTCAAACCGTGTTAACTGGAATAGGTCAAGCTAGTCAACTTCTTTTATTACCTTTGAATTCAGTTCTTTATGTTCCTGGTAGTCCTTTTAATCTCAGATCTATTAGTCACTTAGGCAAATCACTTAATTGCTCTGTTTATTTCTTGATGACTTGTTTTATACAGGAATGCAGTATGGGACGGATCGTTGGTACCGCGCGTGAATCAAATAAACTTTATTACCTTATCCTTGCTAAATCACACGAACTCATATCTTGTCCTCCTTCAACTGCTTAACCTGTTACTGATTCACCGGATTTGTTACATAAACGGTTGAAACATCCAGTTTATCAGAACTTCGGAAAATGGTACCCAGTGTGTTCCCACGACTCATATCAGCTCAGTAAGCATACTCGTTCACATTTCCCTCTGCATCCTGATAATCGGGTAGATTCACCTTTCACTTTAGTCCATTCACATGTTTGGGGGTCCTAGTCAAGTTAGTTCTACCTTGGGATTCCACTACTTTGACAATTTTATTGATGATTATTCCAAGTGCACTTGGATATTCTTGATGAAAAATTGATCCGAGTTGTTTTTTATTTTTTAGACCTTTCATGCTGAAATCCAAAATCAATTTGGGGTTTCTATCCGCATAGTGATAATGCCAGAGTATGTCTTCTCCATTTAGCAGTTTATGAACTCTCATCGGATCATTCATCAAACATCTTATCCATATACATCTCAACAAAATGGGCTAGATGAAAGGGAGAATAGGCAGCATCTCATTGAGACTGCTCGTATCCTACTCATACAATCTCATGTTCCGATCTCACATCTTATTATCTTATTAATCGTATGTCATCCTTAGCTATCAAGAATCAAGCTTCGTCCTCTATCTTGTTTCCCCACTCACTTTTGCTCTATCTTTCACCCTGTCTTTGGGTGCACATTTTTTGTTCGCAACCTTACTCCAAGAAAAGATAAGTTAGTTCCTCGTGCTCTTAAGCTGAGTTGCTCGGACTCGGATGCAGGCATCCGATACGGGCACGGATCCGAGTGTCGGATTCGGCAAAATCTAAATTTTATGATTCGGGGGTGCAGATCCAGGTATGGATATGGGTGCGGGGATTCGGCTAAAAAATCCAAATTATAAAAAATAAAGCTATAAGTCCGAACTCAGAACACGACCCCTTGAATTCTTGATTTTTTTGGAACACAAAGTAGCAAATATAAGACAAAAGTACTATAATATTGAAGGTATGCCATTTTTCATGTCTTAAGTTATTTTATTTTTAATTTTGAAAAATCAAAATCTCAATTTCCCCCCAAATTTGTCGATGGACTTAGGTTAAAGTATTCGAAGTTAGTTGACCGAATCTAGGACGTATCCCGCTCCCGCACCCGCTCTCATTCCGTGTCGAGACGGGTGCGGCACCAAAAATGAAGAGTCAGCGCAACTTAGCTCTTATGTGCGTATTTCTAGCTTACTCAAGTATGCAAAAGGAATATCGATGCTATTCACCTGACCTCTAGCGGTGCCTTACCTTCTTTGAAACCCAGCTATATTTCACAGGTCCAGGTGATCATTTAAATATTTCTGAGGTCTTACCAGTTCCATCTTTTGGAGATTTAGTCACTATCTTCCCTTCAGCTTCCTCTACAGCTCCAGCTCCACCACCTATAACTCCAGTCCCATCACCTATAGCTCTAGTTCCATCACCTATAGCTCCAATCCAACCTTCTACAGCTCCATTATTATTGACTTATCATCGTTGCCAGCGTCCAGCAACAAGTCCAGATGATTCAAGTCTTGTATTAGATTTTTCTCCTACTGCGGACTTGTCTCCTTCTAGTCTAGCGATCGCACTTCGGAAAGGTATTCGATCCACTCTTAATCCCAACCCCCATTACATTGGTTTGAGTTATCATCGTTTATCATCACCCCATTATGCCTTTGTATCATCTTTGTCCTCTAGTTTTATCCCTAAGTCCACAAATGAAGCGTTATTTCATCCTGGATGGCGACATGCTATGATCTAAGAGATGTCTTGCTTTACAAGCTAGCGGCACTTGGGAGCTTGTTACTCTTCCTTCAGCAAAATCTATTGTTGGTTGTCATTGGGTTTATGACGTCAAAGTTGGCCTGGACGGCCAAGTTGATCGGCTTAAGGCTCGACTTATCGCCAAAGGGTATACTAAGATATTTAAGCTTGATTACGGTGATACTTTCTCTCCCGTGACTAAAGTAGCATCTCTTCGCCTTTTTCTATCCATAGTTGTTGTTCGTCATTGGCCTCTTTATCAGTTGGACATTAAGAATGTTTTTCTCCACTGTGATCTTGAGGATCTAATTTATATAGAACAACCACCTGGTTTTGTTACTCGGGCGAAGTCTCGTGGTCTTGTATGTCGATCGCGTAGGTCACTCTATGGTTTGAAACAGTCTTCTCGACTCTGGTTTGGTAAATTCAGCACAGTTATTCAGGAGTTCGGCCTGATCACTCTGTGTTTTATCAGCATTCTGCTCCTAATATGTGTATTTATCAGGTGGTTTATACTGACAATATCATTATTACTAGCAATGATAATAATGGTATTACTAATATAAAGCAACATATCTTTCAGCATTTCCAGACTAAGGATCTGGGCAAATTGAAGTACATTCTAAGTATTGAGGTTGATCAGTCTAGCTCGGGTATTTGTTATTTCACAAAGGAAATATGATTTAAACATTGAGACAGGAATGATGGATTGCAGACCCGTTGACACTCCTATGATCTGAATGCTAAGCTTTTGCTAGGACAGGGGAAGCCTCTTAGCGATCCTAAAAGATATAGGAGGCTGGTTGGCAAATTGAAGACATTTATGCGTCGAATCATTCGCTTACCGAATCACCAGTCATCGAAGACGGGCTAACTCTCATATCGCTAGTTTATCCCGATAGAACGGAAGTGAGTAACCTGGAAAGCGAACTAGTCAAGCAAGTGAAATGATCCGTAAGGGGGGGTTTTTCCTATGAGTGTGGTAAGTCAATTTAAGAACTCTCCCTATGATAGTCATTAGGATGCAGTTGTCCGCATTTTCGGTATATAAAATCAGCTCCAAGCAAAGGGCTACTATTCGAGGATCGAGGTCATGAGCTGATCGTTGGATACACAGATGCTGATTAGGCAGGATCACCCTCTGATAGACGTTCTACATCTGGATATTGTTTTTTAGTAGGAGATAATTTGGTCTCTTGAAAAAGCAAAAAACAGAACGTGGTTGCTTGATCTAGCGCAGAAGCGGAATATCGGGCAATGGCTATGACAACATGTGAACTAGTTTGGATCAAACAGTTGTTCAGAGAATTAAAATAACTTGTGTGAGTTGCCCTTTATATTGCGTCAAATTCAGTGTTCCATGAGAGGACTAAACACATTGAGATTGACTGTCACTTCATCAAAAAGAAGATACTCTCTGAAGATATTGTTACAAAGTTTGTGAAGTCAAATGTTCAGCATGCAGATATTTTCACCAAGTCCCTCATTGGTCCTCGCATGAGTTACATGTGTAACAAGCTCGTACATATGATTTATATACATCGGCTTGAGAGGGAGTGTTAGAGAGATAGTATGTATACTAGTATGTATAGTGTCCCACATTGGTAGAGAAGGGTTTAGTACTATGTAAACACCCTATACAAATAGGGCCACTGTAAGACACAAATGAATACAAGAGAAATTCTTTCTTCCCATATCTTAAACTCACACAATAGCACCAATCCTAAAATCATCCCTTCATATACTAACTAATGTAACTCTTAATTGCAGTATCGCCTGAGCATTCTTGCAGTAAACAAGCGTAGAAAAGAGACATATAGTTACTTGAGTAACTTCCCTTATGTGGCTATTTTTTTATAACAGAGAAATACCCGAGGGCCAATGGCACACAATGCTAAACTCCGTGGATGATGGGCCCACCCCTCTACCCTTCTCCACTTAAATACTAGGCTTTTGTTTGCGGCAGAGTTCGAACCCGTGATGTGCGCCTAATCCACTTATCTACTTACACACATTGCACTCTTACCACTAGACGAAAGCCCTTATGTGGCCAATGTTTTAGGCTCTTACTTTATTTGTTGGTACATTTGAGGCTGAGATATGATGATAAGTTCTTGATCATAGAGCTAAGAGACATTTCTGGCATAGTAGAGATCACAAAGTTACTTAAAACTGATCATTGGGTTAGTATTGTACATGTCACGAGTTTATTAAAATAGCAGGGAACCAAAACTAAAATATCTTACAGTGGAGGTTGATGGAAGCAAAATCTTTGATTGGCCAAAGAAGTAGCCAATCCCACCCAACATGTTCCCCAGAGCAACCTTACCAACACTCACAGATTCCAAACCAAGCTGAAAAGACAAGACGAACATTTCAGCATTTTATATTTATATACATGGATATGCTGCATCACGGAAGTTAATACAAGGAAAAATGGCTTCCAACTGCAAGTAATATTGCATCTGAAAGGTGGTACAATTAGGTCATCAGCTCGATAGACATTCATATTTCTCCTAGCATCTGAAAGAACTTGTAAAGTACTCAAAGATTGAATTCAGTCCATGTGATCAAATTACATAGTGAAATTGAGATGTGTATTGATAGAAACAGAACAACTCTATAACTATATAGATGGTGTTAGGAGCACTGAATTGCTTGAGTAGGCATACTTTCCCAGATTCATACAGCGTATAGTATAGTAGTACAACATATTAGTTTCAGTTAAAATATCCGCATTTATGCACGCATGATGTAACTTACCCAAATCTATGTTGCATATATTTGTGTGGTACAAGTAATTCAGTTAAATAATCTCACTCATGCACATCACATGAACTGCAAATAGCATAATAGAATAATATATGCTCTTCAGGTGAATCCCAGGCACACTTTGGGCGAAGGGTATCAAAGGAACTTGCACAATAGAAGTATCCCTCCATCACAAATAGAGACAGTTTCCGAGAGTAGATAAAATTAAAATTTGACTCTAGCTTTTAGTATATTCTAGTATTTCGGTCCTCTGTATAATAAAGACATAGTAGTTTATAATCCATTTTCGAACTGAGAATAACTCAGATCTAACATCCGAATACGATTTGTTACATAATTTTGGACAGAGATTATATGCCAAGCTAAAGAATGTTAGAATATGAAGACAAGCAAAATCATCGTTGACTGTTCGATACCTCATCAGATAGGCTAAAGCATTTTTTAAACTTATCATCGAACTCCTTTTGCTTCTCAGATAGTAAACTGGTCAGCGATATACCTGGAATAATGGAAAGAGTTTTATTTAAAGAATGAGGAAAGGAAATGGTACATATAAGATAGACAGTTTCCTCAAACTGAACATGATACACATAAAACATTTCCATTCTGGGTTTAATAGACATTTTCAGTGAAAGAAAAGTTAAAGATGGCATTCCTTTGGCTCCTACAATTAGACAACGGCGACCAACATCAAACTTCAAATGGAATATGGGACATGGCAGAAGAATTGGGCAATGCTTAACTTTCTCCTATTTCAGATATGAAAATTCAGTACCGACTCCGACACTCATATTTAGTCTTGATCCTGTATAAGCAATGTGGAATATATATTGTTATTCCAGGGTCAGGAAAATTCACATTCTAGACACCATCCTGAGAATTTAGCAACTGAATTCCACTATCCTTTGTTTTGGAGAAGTCTAGCTGGGGCATGGTATTAAGGGTCATAACCCTTCAAATTACTGTTTTTCTGGCTCTGGCAAAGAAGCTTAAGTGGTGAAACGCCAAAAGCCACCAATATCAAGCACACTTTCATATTATGCTAGTCCTCAATCTTGGACGTGAAACAAAGCTCAGAACCATATATTTAGATACATTGAAAGAGAGTTCCATAGTTCTTGTTTTTGTAAACGCTATGCCTATTGCCTAGGATGTGGTATTAGGGGTAGGCATAACCCTTCAACTATAGGTTTTCCTAGCAAAGAAGCTAAGTGGTGAAAGCGAAAAGCCACTAGTGTCAAACACTCGTCCATATTATGCTAGTGGTCACAGGATTAATTT
The DNA here is from genome assembly GCA_000715115.1 of Nicotiana otophora. Lineage (NCBI taxonomy): Eukaryota > Viridiplantae > Streptophyta > Magnoliopsida > Solanales > Solanaceae > Nicotiana > Nicotiana otophora. Next base: position 28,428 of record AWOL01S0032882.1, read on the forward strand.
TCTCACCAAAACTTTCCTGCACGGCACTCAAGTCACTTGACTCAACCTTTCACTCAACAGAGGTTCCTTAGGGTCTTGGCATTATTTTCAGGCAATCTTCCAGCCTTTATGTTAATTAATAATTACAAAAAGGACTCACAAGTTGGCAATGTTTACAACACTCGATGCCTTAGCCATCAGCCAGCCATGGCCATATATTCTACCAATGACAGTTACAAGGACCAAGGGGACACTTGGCAGATGCTAAGTTAATCTTAACATGCAGTTGGCATCCCCAACTACTAGGCAACATTTTAGGGAATTCAATGGTCCAACAAAACCTATCTGCCACCATGGCACATCGGCACATGTCTAGCTCAGACAATGCCAACAGCCATCAGGATAGAATTAGCCTTCAACTACCTAACTGCCCCATGTGCCAAGATTGCCTGTGTCAACAGCCAACCTTGGTGCCCAGTTGCCCCTTTTTGGCACCAAGTGACGAGCCTTGACACTCATGCTGCACACATGTCTTCTTTTGCATGCCCCGCACATGCTGAACGCCCATGTCATTCACATGTTGCATGCACATGAACCCATGTGACCATATCTGCACTTGGCACTTGCTAAAAAACAATTATGGAATGATTTTGTTATCAGGTGGACAAACAAATCGTTAATCTCTTTTTTACTAGAGTTCAAGCCGTGGAAACAACCTCTTGCAGAAATGCAGGGTAAGGCTGCGTACAATAGACCCTTGTGATCTGGCCCTTCCCCGGACCCCGCACATAGCGGGAGCTTAGTGCACCGGGCTGCCCTTTTTGTAGGTCAACATTACATATATACCACCTATGACAAATCATTGGTTTCCAATATTTAATCCCCTTTGACCTGCATCTCATATTTCTCTCGCTTCAGTGGAAAGGATGATTTCTACTTTCCTCATTAGTTACATGTTATGGTCAACATAATTTTCCAGAAAAAAAAAACTAACATTTCCACTTTTTTTTT